>SNQJ01S0055456.1:5187-49576 GCA_010110895.2 Picea sitchensis
ATAGTGATACATTGTTTACAATACAATATACATATAGGAGCCAATGACATCCAAAATCCTAACCCAATGACCTGGATTAGTCAACAACCCTAATCCCTTAACTGGAAATAGAAAACCATCGGCAAAGAAACCATGTGCCGAAAAACCACCTAAATATGTGACATTTTTCGAGGAAGAAATATGTGACACTACTACTCGTGCAAAGAATATAACACATACCCAACACTCACCAACATTTTATGATCTCATAAAATTGATGGGTCAATCACATTTATTTTCAACAAAGTATCGAAACTCCTTGAACTTTTCAAATACAAGGTTCTTATTCTTCATAAAATATACCCATGTGAAACATGATAAATCATCAATAAAGGAAAAAATATACATTGGACCTACCACTGAAGGTAGATTGATGCAACATATATCATTGTTAACCAGTTCCAGTAGATTCTATGCTCACCACACTTTTCCAAAGTCAAATGGTGCCTAATAATGCTTCCCAAGCACACAAACCTTACAAATTCCTTAAGGGGGAAACATTTTAGGTAGACTAATAACCATGTTCTGAGTTTCCAGTTCCTATAGACTTAAAAAATTAAGGTCTCAAATTTGTTCATGCCAAATTCAACTTAGTTCAACAATGTGAGCAACGAGAGCATTAAGTTCAATGTTAGGTTGAGTTGTGTCGCATAATTTGTATAAAATCTTTGTCGAGTCGAGAATCCCACTGATGAAAATCAACTTGCCTTTCTTCAAATCATGAACATAGAACCGATCTAGCCATAATTCAACAATCTTACCTATCTATGTGATCCACGTGGATCTTTAGAAATGATAAAATTGATGTTCTCAAATTCTGATGAAAAGGTCTCCATGTTGAAGATCTCAACGAGAGTTTTCCAATGCAACTTGAACGAGATCAAATAGAGATCGTATGAGAAAGTTATGGCATTCTGATTTTTTTTCCAAATAGGCAAAAATGATGATAGGGTTGACACATGGCATCACTAGGGACTGAAATGTCGCAGTACAACAACTGACGTGGGTGTTGACGTGGAAGTATGGACATGAAAGGTGGTATTACGAACATGATATATGTTTGTATGGATGATGTCGTGGCATGTTGACTGGGATATCCAGATGTTAATTAGGCTATACATATGTTTACATGGTATGTTGAATGGGCTGTACGGATATTGACATGGTGTTGACATAGTAGGTCGATGTTGTTTTGATGTGGTAAAAGATATGGTAGATTACTGTACATATTATGTGGCTGTCACATGGACCAATCAGAGGTCACCATGTGGCAACTCCAATTTGTCCAAAAGAGGATTATCAACCCTGAAAAGATCAAGCGGGTGGATCAAACCCCTGACCTCATCGGAACTAGTTCTAGTAATTTTCCACTAGGCCAAAGGCCATTCATTGTAATACAAATAGAACAAACTCAATTTAAACTAGAAAATCTCCATATTGTTTAAAATTGGCAGTTAGCAGGGGTCGAACCCGTAAGCTCCGCGTCGACAAAAAATAGTCTTTACCAACCTACCTACCAATTTACTTGGTATGTAGGGATAAGATTTTGTTATTTAAGCTGTAAATATTACCAAGCTTCAAAAAATCCCAATGGGTGGAGGTTCGACTTGGTGACCTCCACTATATAACCAGAGTACTTTTACTATTGTGCCAAGTGTGTGTATGTTGAAAGGGATTCAACACCTTTTTGTTTTATGGTGTATTTTATGCTGTAAATTTTGAAGAATTAGTGGTTTTAGGCTAGATTTGGGCACCCGTTCTGTGTATGGTGGTTTTGTTGGCATACCACAACCTTGTAGTAGATCTAAGGATAGACTTGTATGAAGTTTGGAGACCAAGTGGATGTAATAAGCATGTGATGATTCATAATGGATCAGTTCCTCATTGGAAGTGGACCTGGAGACGTATACCAAGATGGGTGAATTCTGTTATCAATGTTTTTGTTGTGTCTCTTTGTTACACATCTAAGTGTCGCACTTACGTGTCACACTTTACCAAGAGTCATACTTTACCAAGAGTCATACTTAAGTATCAAAATTTAATTACCATGTGGGAATATTTGTCATGATCCCTAGACATGTTGGGGAAGAAATCTATCATCTGAAGACCGAAATAGTATCTTTCACCTTAAGTTATTGGCATGTTTTAAGTATAATCACTCCCCTACCCATATATAGAGGAGGATGAACCCTTATCATCGCTCCTTTCTTAGTTTTATGAGAGTGATAATATCACCTTGTGTTAGGAAATGAGGAAAACATCCACGCTAAACCTAGCAGAAGAGAGGAATAAATATTTAATCAAGAAAGTAAATGACAAAGTAAACACACAATACACAAAGATTTTACCCTGGAAACCCAAATGGGAAAACCAACATTCCTTGATCATTTTTCTCTCTTATTATCTTATTCCTTCATAATATAAGGTTTCATGCCTAACCTTGGTCTACACCTAAGACATAATCGACATGATACCTTCTTACTTTACACAAGAACAACCTTGTAGCCAATTTGGATTACATCTACATGACCAACAACCTCTAAAATGATTTCTCTAAATATTAGAATTTACAACATTACAACACACCTTATTTATAGGGTTTATAGTAGGAAAAACCCTAAATAAAGGTTCCCAAAAATGGTGGCATATCCTCGTAGATCATTGGCTACAAATCCCGCGAATCTCAGGATTCTATTACAGTTGACTCTAAGTCAGTTTACCATTCAATTACCAGTCGAAATCCATTTAGCCTTCAGTTGGTTTCCATGCGCCCGTATGTCGACCTATTGTCGGTTGACCTCTTTGACTTGTTGTCTATTTCTTCAACTTCGACTTTACCTGGTCGAACCAACTCAACCTTTGACTTTCACTATTAGTCGATCCCCTCAACTAGAATTTCACTGCAAACAATATAAAAACCTAACATTCTCCCACTCTCTTTCTTCTTTGCTAAAACCGAGAGATTCTTTAACTCTTGTTCAAAGACCCAGTGAATCAATTCACATTGCCTCTATGCACCAAGATAACTTCACAACACTCATAGACTTGCTCAGAGAGTCTACTATGTTTTCCAACATTTCTAATTTCTCTAGCAACACCTTGTTTCTTTCCACCATGTCTCTCATGAAATGTTATTGTACATCAATGTGATCGATCTTGGAATAACAAGTAGGGTTCTTTTCCAGAAATATTATGCTTTTACTATCTCAACTTATCTTCATAGCTCTTTGCTCAAAACCGATTCTTGAACATAGCCTTTGTAGCCATACTAATTCTTTGCTTCCATGAGTGGTTTCCATGTATTCATCTTCTATTGTTTACAAGGATACGAATTCCTGTCACTTACTCATCCAGTTGATTGCTTACTAAACATATTGAACACATATCCACTAGTCAACCTTCAACAATCTAGATCTCCATCCCAGTCGGTGTCGACAAATCCATGTACATTTAATTCACTATCACCGACAAGTTTCCCTTGGTATCATATACCATAGACTTTTGTGCCACACAAATACCTGAATACTCTCATGAAAGTTGTCCAATGCTCATTTCCAGGTGTCGACTTGTATCTCACTCTCACTACATGGGAAATGTTTGATCGAGTGCATACCATCACATACATTATAATACCAAAAACACTTGCATAGGGAACATGTTCCATGTCCTCTATTTCCTCCTATGTCTTTGGACACTGTTCAACAATTATCCTTTCTCCCAGAGGAATTAGCACCTTCATAGGTTTGCAATCCTTCATGTAAAAATGTTTCAAGACTGTTTCAATATACTTCTTCTGGTTCAACCAGAGCTTTCTAGCTGCTCGATACGTCTTGATCTCCATTCCCATAATGAATTTCGTTGCACCAAGATCCTTCATGTCGAACTTGGAAGATAGCTTCTTCTTCACTTCCTTTATTACGTTCATGTTGTTTCCAATAAGCAACATGTCGTCGACATACAATGCTACATATATGAAACTCCCACCTTCTTCTTTGGAATAGATGCAGTGATCAACTTTTCTTCTCACAAATCCAAAACTAAGGATGTATACATCGAAATTTTGGTACCACATCCTTGGTGATTGTTTTAGACCATAAAGGGATCTTTTCAATTTGCACACCAAATCTTTCTTTCCCCTTACTACAAATCCTTCAGGTTGTTTCATCTAGATTTATTCTTCTAGGTCGCTATGTAGGAACACTATATTTACATCCATATATTCTATTTCTAGATAAGATGTTGTAGCCAAAGACATTTGTACTCTAATGGAAGTTATTTTGTCAACAAAGGAAAAAATATCACCGAAATTGACTCCTTCGACTTGGGAATATCTTTTCACTACCAGTCGATCTTTGAATTTCTCAACTTGACCCGTGACATTCATTTTCTTCTTGAATACCCACTTGCTAGCAATGAGATTTATTCCATTTGGTAATTCTACTAAATCCCATGTCTCATTCTTATGAAAGGAGTCCATCTCTTCGACCATGGAATCCTTCCAAAATTTTCCCTCTGCTGATTTGATTTCCTCCCTAACCGACTTGGGATCTTCGTCAGTGGAAATTAACACAAATGTGGAATGAAAGTTGGCTGGACTATACCTTTTGACAAGTTTTATTACTTGTTTTTAACTCCTTACAATCGGGGTCAGTTGTGCCACCTCTTCATCTGATTTAGTCGACTCATTTGATTTACCTTCTTCGTTCCTCAGTTCAAATTGCACCTTCTCTAGATTATTCTCTATTTGAACCATCACTTCAGACTCATATTTCCTTCCTACTTATCTGAAGACCACATCTCGACTGTACACTATTTTCCTTGTTGCAGGATCCCAGAGCTTATATCCTTTCATTCCTTCTTTTTATCCAATGAAAATACACTTGACTGCCTTCTTGTCCAACTTGCTCCTCTTTTCCTTGGGAACATGCACAATTACATCATAGCCAAATACTTTGAGATGTGAAATCGAAGGATTCTTACTAGGCCATAACTCACGTGGAGTCATATTGACTAACATCGACGAAGGAGACATATTCACCAGATATTTTGCAGTGTCGACTGCCTCTTCCCATAATTATTCTGCGAGCCCAGTACCATTGCGCATGCTTCTTTCCTTGTCCATAAATGCTCCGTTCATTCTCTCAACAAATCCATTTTGTTGTGGGGAATATGGTGTGATATTTTGGTGTGATATGCCACACTACTTACAAAACTGATCAAATTCCTTTCCACATAATTCACCATCGTTGTCATTTCTCAACACCTTAATCTTCTTATCTGTTTGGTTTTCTACAAGAGATTTAAACTCTTTGAATTTCTCAAAAAACTCTGATTTATTCCTCAGGAAATATATCCATGTCTTCCTAGAAAAATAATCTATGAAGGAGACATAATACATGGATCCACCAAGTGAAGGAACTAAAACAGGGCCAAACACATCACTATGAACCAATTCTAGAATCTCCTTTTTCCTTGTCACTCTAGATGGGAACCTCACCCAAATTGGTTTTCCATATATATAGTGTTCACAAAAATTGACTTCTGAATTAAATTCATGAAAATATTTGACCATACCTTTGTTGTGCATAGCTCGAAGTCCTTTTTCTCCAATATGTCCCATCCTCTCATGCCATAGCATGGTCAGACCTTTTTGATGAGGACGTTTTGAGTCGGGTTGAATCAACTCAGCTCGAGTCAATTTGAAGTCAAGTAAACTTCAGGAACATCGATGTTGTTGCATCTAGTCGAGTTGACATTCTATAATAACTTGTATAGGGTTCCAATTAGAACTCCATTCATTAATACCATCACACCTGTGACCATCTTGCATGTATGCTTATGAAATAGAGTGTGCACCCATGCATCACTCATCTTACTAACATATATTAGGTTTCTTTCCAAACTAGGAATGTGTAGCACACTTGGAAGGGTTCTACTCCTCCCATCCTGTAGTGTTAGTCAAACTCTTCATAGTCCAACAATTTTTGTTGTCGAGTCATCCCCCAAGAAGACATCTCCTTCTTCATATCATTCATATTCACATAACCATTATCTATGTTGTTTCATATAATAGGATGATCTTGAGTCGATCAACTAAAAATATTGATCTGAAAATTTATTGGTTGACACCAAGTACACATCACCTCCCTTATCTGGAGTTGTTTTTCTCTCTGTCAATATCTTCTCATCAGATTCTGTACTGGATTTTGTTTCCTTAGACTTGCAGTCCCTTTTGTAATTCCCAGTTTTACTGCATTTCCAACATCTTCTTGTTGTCAAATGAATCAAAGATTTAGATATACCCTTTGACTTAGAATTTCTACCATAGAATTTTCCTTTATCTCTGTAAACTAGTCGACCTCTTACCACTAATGCATCTTTGGTCAGTCCTTCCATGTTATTCCTTCTCATTTATTCTAATAGTAGAGATGTTACCACATCTTATAGTGATAATGTGGTTGAATTACTCCCTATAGACATGACTAAGCTATCCAAGGAGTCTGGAAAATAATATAATATGCTAACACATTTATCCTCCTCAGTGATTTTAATATCCACAATAGATAACTGAATTATTATAGAGTTAAATGCATTTGAATGCTCAGTTATCGAACTTCCATCAGTCGTCCTCAGAAGATAAAGTTTCTTTATATGGAACAAATTATTTACTATGGATTTTTACTGGTACAAGATCCCCAAATTTTCCCACAGTTTCTTGGTCGAATATTCACCTGAGGAATTCAACAGTACCGAATCTGCAAGACAAAGTCGAATCATAATTTTTCCCCTTCTCTCGTGTTTCTCCCATTCTTCCCTGATCATACTTGTCGGAATGGTACCTAGACAAAGTGTTTCCCATTTTTCTTGATCTACAAGGAGATCTTCAATTTTAAGCTTCCAAAGCTCAAAATTCTGGCCATTGAATTTTTCGATCTCTATTCTCAAGCCACTTGCCATTATTTAAGCACAATCTTTAAGGATTTCTGACTTACGACTCTTACTGAACCTAGGTTTTAGCTCAGATCCAAGGTTGTTAAATGAAGCTATGATACCATATGTTAGGAAATGAGGAACACTTCCACACTAAACCTAGCAGAAGAGAGGAAGAAATATTTAATCAATAAATTAAATGACAAAGTAAACACACAGTACACAAAGATTTAACCCTGGAAACCCAAATAGGAAAACTAACATTCCTTGAGCGTTTTTCTCTCTTGTTGTCTTATTACTTCATAATAAAAGGTTACATGCCTAACCTTGGTCTAAACCTAAGAAAAAATTGACATCACACCTTCTTGCTTTAAACAAGAACAACCTTGTAGCCAATTCGACTTACATCTACATGACCAACAACCTCTAAAATGATTTCTCTAAAGATTTTTTTTTTACAACATTACAACATGACTTATTTATAGTCTTTAGAGTAGGAAAAACCCTAAAGAAAGGCGCCCAAAAATGGTTACAGATCCTCGCATATCATTGGCTGCAAATCCCGTGAATCTCTAGATTCTATTATATTCGACTCAAGTTGGTTTACAATTCGATTATCAGTCAACCTCCATTCGACCTTCAGTCGGGTGCCATGTACTCTCCTGTCGACTTCTTGCCAATTTAACTCTTCGACTTTCTATCAATTTCTTCGATTTCGACTTTAACTAGTCAAACCACCTCAACCTTTGACTTTCATTGTCAGTTGATTCATGTCTACTAGACTCTCATTGCAAATAATATAACAACACAACACCTTGTACTCAGTTATAGAGGAGCAATGAAGGTGTTACAACCATCATACCTTATTTTGAGGTTTTTTTTTTGGGAAGTTTCAGTTGGTTAGGGAGTGGTTTGAACTACCCTCTATGTAAGGCAGGGTCAATCTCGTTTGTTCAACCAATTCCACATTTGATCCTATCCTATCCTCAAATTTTTCTATGGTTGTTATGCATCAACTCCTATATAATGGAGTCCATTCTTTGGTGAAAGGGGGGGAATAACTTTAGAGTATCATACTATTGGTCTTTTGGCATAAAGGCTTGGAAAGGAGAGCTTGGAGGAGATATTACAACATCAACATCAAAGTTGTAAGTGATTTATTACCCTCCTTATAATATAACTTGACCTCTTCCCTTCATGATTATGTTGCTTATTGTAAGCATGTCTATTTTTGGTTAGTTCAATATAGATAGATATATTTTTCCTAACAATATGTTGTGGAAGAAGGAACTTTTTTTTTGTTTCTTGCAAAATTTCTCTTGCACCGAGAGCATGGATGTTAATATCAAGGGCTAGAGTAGAGAGGATGACTGAGTGAAAGGAGGTAGGTCATCTATCCCATTCTCTCATCTTCTCTTCTCATTCTATTTATGGGAATATAAAATATATTTAAGGGTAAAGTAAGGAACCATTTGTTACTTTCTGTCTTGGATCAAAGGAGTCTTGATCCAAGGGGGGTTTCACCTGTCTGTAGGGGAAAATTTTGCACAACATAAACTTTTACTCCATCTAATGTGCCTTCATGTGTTGGTGTAGCAATGACATACTTTCCATCTATGCTACTCCTTGATCTGCGAAACAAAACAAAAACACGTTTAGATCCCCTTTGTACAACAAAAAAAAATCTAAAATCTAAAACAGAAAATGCTACAAGGTCACATTATTCGAAGATATGAGAGCATGCTTCATATTTCTTTGAGTTCATTAAACAATGAAGAGTCATATTTTGAGTGGTAGTTTATCCCTCTTTTGGCCTTGTAAGACTAACTACAAAAAATGAACTCTTTGGAGTCTCCTTTAAGCTATTTTCAGACTCTCTAAACATAAATAGATTGTCGAGAGAGATTATTTCCTTTCACGCTTGTTAAAAGGATTCGAAAGGGAATATATTAAGTGTAAGTTTAACCCTTTTTTAGACCGATGGACTAGTTACAAAAAATGAATACTCTAGTCAACCTTGGCTAGAAAAGTTCTCCCTTGTATTGTTTTATGATTTTTTGGGCTCAGGGGACTAAATTTACGAAAAAGAGCACCCTACAGTCTTATTTAAGTTATTTTCAGAATCTCTAAACATCAAAAGACCATAGAGTTTATCTTCTATAGGCTCGTAAAATTAGACATTGAAGGACCGATATGAGAATGAACCCGTCCTTCTCCAATTTCATTAAACATGTGATGAGGGAATCATTGAATATGAGTTGTATCGAGCATATGTTATCCTCCTCAATATCGTTAAAAAACAAAGAGTTACTCGTCATTCATGTTGAGGGAAGTGGGTCAATTTTTTGAAAGCATTATGTCAGTTATTTGTTGTTTTCCTTGAACATGGCACATGTTTGCATCTTGTCTTACGGTTGGTTAATTTGCTTGTATCTAAGTCATACCAATCCTATGAGTCATTATACTCCTTCATCCCACTCAAAGAGTGACCCAGTTATCATCACACTATTGTTTGGTCTATTTCTCATCGTGTTAATGCTACCAAGTCATTTGTCATGCCTCACAATGTTCAAGGGAATTTTCATCCCAAATCAACCACTCTACAGTATTACCAACCTTCATCCTCATGTCAGTTTGTGCTGATTTGATCTATTATCTTACATCACTTTCCTATGTCAATTTCATGTCGATGATGGGGGACACATAAAGGCCCTCCTTCGATGGATCTCTTCCTATCAACTTCAACACATTATCTGGGAATTAGTTTAGAAACCAATTAGTAACCTGGAACTTGCATGCCCTAATGAAAGGTCTCCTCAATTTTGATAGTAGGTTAACATCATTGGCCTATTATCGAACGATTCCATGAATGTTATAATTCATCTCATTTATTCACATCCACTTGAATGTACTAGGGTACCTTGGGAGTCATTGCCATCATTACTGATTTCCCTCGCACTTGTTAATGGTATACATCAATGATCGATAATCAAGTGGTTTCTACCATGTTCAACATCAACACATCTATTCACATGGATATAATCATACCATTTTAGGATTGGGATGAAGACCCTGGGAACCCCTTAGGGAACCACCTTTGTTACATGACTCTCCTAGGTTGCGATGGAGATTATTTGAGTACTTAGAAGATTCCAGTATGGCCATCATGCAAGAGATATCACTTGCATATATGTTGTCACATAGATCCACTCTGTATTGGTTCGTGGCTATTATTTTGTAATATCATAGCTCCATTGTGTATTCTTTCATGGCTACGACTCGATCGAGTCATGGAGGTATGGATCCAGATTGTATTTTTGGTGTCCATATCCTTAGTTAGTACTTTCATGGATCCACAGTGTATTGGTTGGTGGCTATGCTTTGATTCAGTTTATTCTAAGCATGGGTATGCCTACCTCAGGGATGATATGTATATATTGTTCGATGTTTATTTATAGCTTCCAACTGACTCTCCTATTCCATCACCCTTACACACATATTTTTATAAAGTGTTTATGTCATCATTGTTTCTTCTGACCTCACACTTTAGGGGAAATATGTTACACAACTAAGTGTCGCACTACCAAGTTTCACACTTTACCAAGTGTCGCACTTAAGTCTCGCAATTTCATCACCATGTGGGAATATTTTTCATGATCCATAGACATGTTGGGGGATAAATATATCATCTGAAGGTCGAAATATTATCTTTCACTATAATTTAGTATCCCTTTCTGAGTATAATCACTCCCCTACCCATATACAAAGGAGGATGAACCCTTGTCATCGCTCCTTGTTTAGTTTTATGGGAGAAATACTGTCTCCATGTGCTCTATTCTAGGGGAGTGATGAATTTGTTACAACCATCATACCTTATTTTGAGGGGTTATTTCCAAGAAGTTTTAGTTAGTTAGGAAGTGGTTTGAGCTACCTATTGTGGAAAACTTTCCCCTACAGACATGTGAAAACCCCCTTGGATCAATACCCCTTTGATACAAGACTAAGAGAAACAAATGGTTTACTACTTCCCCCCTAGATCTACTCTCTATGTCAACAATGAGAATGAGAAGAGAACAATAGAATACTTACCTATTTTTTGTTGGTTGTCCTTTCTGCTACAACCATTGACATTGATATCCAAGGTCTAAGAGAAGTCCTGCAAAGAACAAAGAAATACCTCCTTATTCTACGATATATTGTCAAGTAGAATAGATCTATCTATGATGAATTAAACAACAATATACATGCATATAATGAACACATAAGCATGAGGGAAATAGGCCAAGTTATATATTAATGGAAAGAAATCAATAGTGAATAAATTACAATCCCAATGTTGATATTGTAACAACTCCTCCAATCTCTCCTTTCCATCCCCTTGAATGTCAAAAAATCATAATTATGGTGCTCTAAGTTGTCTCTCCTCTCTTTAATCAAGCATGGCCTCCATTATATAGGAATTGAGGCATCCAACCATAAGATATTTTTGAGGAGGGGATGTGGTCAAATGAGGATTTGGATGAACAAAAAATATTTACCTTTCCTTGAATATAAGGTATCTCGAACCAATCCATTAACCAACTCAAATATCCTAGAAAGAACCTCACAAATCAAGGCACAATGGTTGAAAATACTTCATCACCCCCCAATAACTGAGTATAGGGAGAGATTATCACTCCCTATAAGTGTCCTGGGGGGTGATGATCAAGTTTTATCCCTCCTTGTATATGGGTAGGGGGGTGATGAAGTTCAAACAAGGCCAAAATCTCAAGGAAAAAAGTAGTATTTCGACCTCTAACTAATGGATTTCCTATTCAATATGTCTAGGGAATATGACAAACACTTACTCATTGTGAAAAAGTTGCGACACTTAGTAAAGTGAAGAAATTAAGTTCAACACTTAGGTGCGACACTTAGGTGTATAATAGTGTGACACTTACGACACTTAAATGTGTAACAGATGCCTCCTAAAGTGTGTAGTTAGAAGAAAAAATGATGGTTGAGACACTTTTCAAAAATATGTATATGAGGGTGTTGGAATAGGAGAGTTAGGAAGAAGCTACAAACAAACATCAAACAATATATATGTATCATCCCCGATATATGCATACCCATGCTTAGAATATACTGATTCAAAGCATCGTCATCGACCAATACTCTACAGATCCATGAAATAACCGACTAAGGATATGGCCACCAAATATACAATGTCGATCCATATCTCCATGACTCAATCAAGTCGTAGCCATGAAAGAATACACAATGGAGATACTATATGACAAAAACATATCCATGGACCAATACAAAGTGGATCTATCTAACAACATATACATCAGTGATATTGACAACATGATAGCCATACTGGGATCTTCTTAAGAACTCAAATAATATCCATTGCAAACTAGATGAGGCATGTAACAAAGGTGCATCCCCAGGGTCTTCATCCTAATATAAAAATAGTACGATTCTAACCATGCGAATAGATGTGTTGATGTCGAACATGGTAGAAACCACTTGATTACTGATCATTGATGTATACCGTTAACAAGTGTAAGGGAGATAACCAATGATGACAATGACTCCCAAGGTACCCTAGTACATTCCAACGAATGTGAATAAATGAGTTGAATTCAAACATTCATGGAATCATTTGATCAGAGGCCAATGATGTAAACCTACTATTGAAAGAGAGGAAACCTACCATTGAGGCATGTAGATTCCAAGGTACTAATTAGTTTTTAAGCCTATTTATTGGATAATGTGTTGAAGTCGATAGGAACAAACTCATCGAAGGAGGGTCATGATGTGTCCCCCATAATTGACATGAAATTGATATAGGAAAGTGATGTAAGATGGTAGATTAAATGAGCACAAACTAACACAAGGATGAAGGTCGGTAATACTATAGAGTGGTTGATTTGAGATGAAACTTCCCTTGAACATTGTGAGGCACGACAAATGACTTGGCAACATTGACTCAACTGAGAGATAAACCAAAACATAGTGCGGCGATAACTAGGGCACTCTTTGGGTGATTCGAAGGAGTATAATGATTCATAGAATTCGTATGAATCAAATACAAGCATTTTACCTAAATGTAAGACAAGACACAAACATGTTCCATGTTCAAGAGTGAAAAAAATAGATTCCATATTGATTATCAAACACTGACCCACTTCCTTCAATTTTCCCCCCACCATGAATGGTGAGTACCTCTTTTTTTTTTAACGAGCTTGAGGAGGATAACATATGCTCACCTATAGCTCATCTTCGATGAGTCCCTCATCACATGTTTAGTGAACCTGAAGAAGGAGGGGTTCAGTTCCATATGGGTCATTCAATGTATACTTTTACGAGCCCAAAGAAGGTAAACTTGATGGTCTTTTCAGGTTTAGAGAGTCTAAAAAGATATTAAATAAGACTCTAAGGGTGTTCTTTTTCATAAATTTAGTCCCCCGAGCCAAAAAATGTGTAAAACAATATAACAAAGAACTCATCTAATAAATATTGACTAGAGTATTCATTTTTCATAATTAGTCCATCCAATCTAAAAAAGGGTTAAACTTACATTGAATAGATGCCATTTCAAGTCCTTTTTAACAAGTGAGAAAGGAAACAAGCTCCCTTGACAATATTTTCATGTTTAGAAAGTCTGAAAAGTGCTTAGAGGAGACTCCAACGAGTTCCTTTTTTGTATAGCTTTTGTAAGCCTAAAAAAATGATAAGAGTATACTCGGTAACTTATTCTCATGTATTTACGAGCACGAGAAAGAACACAGATTAAGCGTGTCTAGAGAGAACAAGTGGCATGAAACTAAGTTACAATGAGAAGAATGACTCCTAAGCAATGACTGTGATAGTGCGTATCAAGTAGGAATGACAAGCGAGGACTACTCACAACAGTGTGTTTATCTAGAGGGTAACTGCAAAATGGGAGCAGTGATGTGAACGACTAGCATCAAGAATAATTGCAATGGACATAAGCAAGTGAGGTGACAAATAACAATGAGTCAATAGCAAGTGCAACCATTCAGTAGAAAATAAGATGTCTACTTCATTTTTTAACAATCTTGAAACATAGAATGAACTATGCTCGAAGTGTGTTCTTCATCTTTTAATGAGCTTAAAACAAAGAATGAAACTGTGCTCAGGGTTGGTTTCATTTTTAAACGATCTTGAAACTGAGAATGAAATTGTGCTCAGGGTTGGTTTCATTTTTAAATGAGTTTGAAACCGAGAATGAAACGATGCTCATGGTTGGTTTCATTTTTTAACGATCTTGAAACCGAAAAAGAACTATGTGTGAAATGATACCCATTGACGGGTTTATTCCCAACATGCTTTCCAAAGGTTGGTACTTTGAGTGATACCCATTGGTGGGTTTTTTCCCAACATGATGTCCAGAGGTTGGTACTTTCCCCGCAACATGATCAATAGAAGTTTGTGTCTTAACTTCAACATGATGTTCAGAGGCTTGAGACATTCCCCCCAATCTTTATTTCATATACTGACTCTTTTTCTACAACTAATTAAACTCCTATATACTAATAGGAATAGGTTCACTACAGAGGGAGGAATAAAGAGGATAAACTGACATAGGTGGAGGAAATGAAGGTTCAAGTACTATATCTAGTGAAAGACTTGACTCAATTGGAGGGGGGTTTGTTTCATTTTTTAACGAGCTTGACACATACAATGAAGTTATGATCATGGTTATCTGTTTCATTTTTTAACGAGCTTGACATAGAAAGTGAACTATGCTCATGGTTATTTATTTCATTTTTTAACGAGATTGATACAGAAAGTGAACTATGCTCATATTTACCTGTTTCATTTTTTAATGAGCTTGAAATAGAAAGTGAATTATGCCCATGGTTATTTGTTTCATTTTGTAATGAGCTTGACATAGAAAGTGAACTATTCTTATAGACCTTTACCATGTCTTCTAAGAGCTCTTCATTAGACGGAAGAAAAATGCTCTGTAAAGAATGTATGTCAAGAGAATCAATAGGGGTAATGGGGGGACGATCATTCTCTAAATCCCCCATTGAATATCTCACCATGTCAAATATCATATATGAGTTGAAAGAAGTCAAGCATATAGTGATAGGTTCCTTCTCATTAGTATTTGAAGGCATGGGACATGATACCACATAATTAACCTATGACATAAGGGATATCACTTTCATATAAGGAACATTTAGGAAAGTCAGATGTTTGGTGGTTAGATCATGACTAACGGAAAAAAGTTGGTCAATGGTCATAAAGTTTCCATTATGAGGGAAATGCATCACTCAAAAGAGTGTGGTCACGAAAAATTTCATAGCATAGACATAGTCTCGCCCAAGGAGTAAATTAAATTCCAAGGGACCTTGGAATACCATAACATCGATATAGACGATTTTCCCTCCTAAGGTGATGGGAAGTTAAGGACAGATCCCTAATGGTTCAATGGATCTTCTATTAAAATCTAACATATTATGTGTAACCGACACAAGATGAGGGGAACCCATAGATTGCCAAGCGGTTGAAGATATAATACTAACAAAAGAACCTTCATTAAAAATAATGTGATGTATGGATGTATTGCGAACCTGCACAATGATTTGGAAAGGTATGCAGGAAGGAAGATGAGGCTCCACCAACCTATTCTAGTCAAAGGAAATGACCTCAGTAATTGGATGGGGTTCCATTGAAACGAGTGAAATGATCCCTTGTCTGGAGAAATATGAAGTGGCAAGAAAAACCTGAGTGGTATCCACTTCACTCTCTAAGAGAAGAGTGGGATCAAACACTGATTGGATCAAATTGACCACTTCATCAACCAATGATTGGTTAGGAGAGGACTCATGGGAAGAAACTGGAGGTTGTTGCTGGGAAACAATAATGTATTCCCAAAATTGTGAATATTCATCCATATGAGGGAAAAGGTAAGTGAGGTGCATTTCCCCACATAATTGAATCATGAATTTACACCTTTTTCCCCCAACCTGATGATCACAAGTTGATGGGATGTCACCAGTATGACTTGCAGTAGCTAGAGACATAGATTGTTGAGAACCTGGGGACCACACTTCTAATACGTTGGGAATACTAGGGAAATGGTTAAGAAGGTGGTCACCCTTACAAATCCTATAAGGGAATTTGGGTTTGCGACCTATGTTGGTCAGCTTTGCAACGTTATCAACACTCACCACAGTTGTTGGTTTATTTCCCCCTTGTTTATTTTGCTTCTTCTTGTTCTTCCTTTTCTTCTTCTTCTTGGCCTCTTGATTACTAGCTTCAAATCTTCAAGGATTTCACCATGTGAGGAAGAATAAAGGGAAGAAGAAACGATAGGTGAGGAAGGAAAAGTCTCAATAGGAGGTTGATGTTCTTGTGTTGGATATCTTTCTTGAGGAGAAGGAAGGGCATTCAGGACCAAAGGAGTGGA
Organism: Picea sitchensis; assembly: GCA_010110895.2. Classification (NCBI taxonomy): domain Eukaryota; kingdom Viridiplantae; phylum Streptophyta; class Pinopsida; order Pinales; family Pinaceae; genus Picea; species Picea sitchensis. The sequence goes on from SNQJ01S0055456.1 coordinate 21,590, forward strand.
AAATAACCATACTGGTAACCACACAATGAAATTGGGAAGAGTCAATGCAACGATGTATAGAGGACCAATGTTTCAAAAATAAGGAAAAGCATAAGGTCCCCTGTGAAATAGGGTCCTTGGTTTGGAGGCCTCAATAATTTGTGCCATGGATGTTGATTCAACCTAGGGTCTACTAAATGTCAAAGAAAAAACACTACCAAAGTCCCTACAAGAGGAGAGTAAGAAAAAAACTCCCTTATGAAAGGAAGAAAGGAAGTAAGGATCTTCCAGAGACGGGATATGAGGCCATCAACAAAGAAACAAGAAATAGTTATGATACAATTCATGCAACAATACCCCAAGGTGCAAGTAAGATCCCACAACAAAATTCCCTCCTGATTCATTGAAGCAGATATTGAACGTCTATTGTAGGTACCACAAGGAACCTCCCTTGCAAAAGGAATCCCCCTTGTAATATCCTATGTGGAATCCCTGGAGAGGTTACTATGCTTACCAATTCACAATGAATGACTAGAGGGGTACAGTCGATAGTCAAGACTAGCAAATGGGTCTCGGAATACCGAAAATAAATTCACGACCCAAAAACTAAGAAGAAATTGTGTCACCATGAGGACTTAACACTCTTAAAATCCCCAAACTTGCAATAGTCCCACTAGGTGAACAAAAGAGGGGAAATCTCAACCGATCTCCATGTTTGACTCATGTGTGAGAGGAGCTTTCCCGACTAACATTAATTGTTACTACTAGATTTCACACTCTCTATTATTCTATATTTTCATTTATGTGGCCTTGAAGAGTTAACTCTCCACCCTACTATCAAGGCCTTAAAATCCTAGAATTGTTGGTTTTCTATCAAAGAAAAAATTCTAATTGATTTTAGATTATGCCCCTTGTTCATTTCAATGGTTGTTTGTTACTCAATAGGGTAAGCGGAAGTGAAATTTATGGTGTTATGACTCGACTCCAAAACCATGCAGAAAGAATGAAATGCAAAGATTTTTTTTTGATGAATTCTGTTTGAGTAAATGAGAGTACTTTTTATTCTCAACCCAAATAAATTCGCAATACCATACAAGTTTCTCTTTAAAACATGTACCAAAACACTCCACCTATGAAATTAGGATGCAAAATTTTTGTTTTCTTCTTTTCAAATTACATGAAAACTCAAAGGAGGTTCTTCTTTTTCTTTCACTTTCAATCAGAATTGAAATAACTCAATGACACTCACAAAGTATTTCAAAGCTAAATAAGATGAAGAAAACAAGCACTCAAATAGGATAAAAAAATGCAAACATAAGGATGCTTTCAACACTTGTTAAAACAAGAATAGAAAATGCAAAGTAAAGGAAATCCACTTTATGCAAGCTTAAAATTCAAGTGGCAAAGATAAAATATGAATGCAAATTTGCAACAAGTCCAAAAGATCTTAGGAGTACACTCGAGGGATCAAAAGTTTTCCCAAAAGTAGAAGAATGAGAAACTAAAAAACAAGACTTAATGCAACATATGCAATCCTAAATAAATGAAAAGAACTCCAAAAGAAAACAAGTAAAACACTTAGAATTTATTGGAATCAATGTAATAGTCATTTGAATACCAACAACTGATGATGATCAAAATACTGCTGACATAGACTTCGCTAAATGATCAAATTAACCTATGGTAGTGTACATTTTACGATTTTAAGGAATTGCAAACTTAAAAGAGGAGAGAAAAAGATGATAATCACTAAACTTCAATGAATCAAAGCCATAATCATGCATGGAGGATTATTATGTAAAGGTATGAGACAAAGCACTGACAACAAGGAGGAAAAATGAGCTCCAAATTCACCTAGAACAAGGACCATCACTACTATAATAATGCATATAGAGGGATAATCAAGGTTTCATCATTCCCCAATACAATGAGGGGGAGAAATAATCAAGGTTTCATCACTCCCTAATACATTGATAGGGAGCGATAATCAACGTATTATCACCCTGTATGCCCTTATAGGGGAGGGATAAAGTCCTGAAAGTGGTCAGAAATAAATAATTTTTCTCATATATGAGAAAGGGTCAGGTGTTTGACTTAGTGAACTTCCCAATGGTGATGAGGGAATGGGAGAATTCAAAGAAGAAGCATCCAAATAAAAAATATAAAGTGACAATCAAAACTTCAAAGTGATAGAAATCACTAAGGAAAGATCAAATAGATCATTCCCAAGTATGGTTTCCAATTTATGTTGTGGAGAATTTTCCCCTATAGACAGGTGAAACTCCCCTTGGATCAAGATGCCTTTGATCCAAGTTAGAGAGAAACAAATGGTTTACTACTTTCCCTCTAGATCTACTCTCTATGCCAACAATCAAAATGAGAAGAGAAGGATACAAGACTTACCTCTTTTCCATCATTTTCCCTCGCTACTCTATCCCTTGATCTTGATATCCAAGCTCTAAGAGAAGTCCTGCAAAGAACAAAGCAATACCTCCTTATTCTATGATATATTTTCAAGAAGAATATATATGTCTGTGATGAATTATACAAAAATATACATGCATATAATGAACACATAGGCATGAGGGGAAAATTCCAAGTTATATATTAATGGAAAGCAATCAATAATGAACCACTTACAATCCCAATGTTGATATTGCAGCAGCTCCTCCAAGATCCCCTTTCTATCCCCTTGAATGTCACAAAATCATAAGTATGGTGCTCTAAGTTCTCTCTCATCTCTTCACTCAAGCATGGCCTTTGTTATATAGGCATTGAGGCATCACAAACATAGGATAGTTTTGAGGAGGGGATGTGGTCAAATGAGGATTTGGCTGAACAAACAAGATTGACCTTGCCTTGAATAGAATGTTGTAGTGTCCCCAAGGCCGAGCCCCGATGTAAACTATGATCTGAAAGAGATTGTAAATATGTGTTATAGGCTGGTGAGCCAAGTTTTGTATAAGCCAGTGGGCTTATGTGTTTGATTAGGCCAGTTGTAAGGGCTGCTGGCTTTATGTTTGATTAGCCGTAGAGCCCATATGTTAAGGCCAATGATCCTGATTTTTGTATATGTATGTATGCATGACATCAATAAAATATAAACACTCCAAAAAGTAATCACCATGATGAATGAGTGATGGGGATCGAAAGGCCCACAGAGTGGAAAAGGATTAGGGAGTGGAAGGTGGCGGCAATATGTTGAGTCTAGGGCTGCTTCAGTTTAGGCCCGGAATAATATTTCATTATCAAAAGAGCCATGCATAGTATTTCCATCCGGTTCCTAGTAGGGGACGCAAAGGATGCACGCTGAACGATGCGTTCCTAGGGTGAAAAGATCGTCCGGTGCATGCAAACATAATTGCCGAAATGAACCGCTGGGGATATTCTCCATTCAACCCCGACAGCTTTGAGGGGAAACCAGCGGAGCATCCTGCGAAGAATACCTTGGTTATCTTCTCGAAGCCGGTAAAGCCTGTTTTTCCGCAAAATAATGCGGCATGCCCTCCTGCTCGAGAATCAAAACCGCTCACTCTTTACCCGCTCCTAAACCGGAGTCCTGTAATTTCTTGGTGGATTGTTGTCATCGGCCTTAATCAACACCCTCGAGACCCGCATTTCATTGTCGAAATTTTGTGTGAGAAGCCCCAGCTCTAGATTCTGATTGATCAGGTGGTCACGCTAGCATCGGTTCCGCGACCGATACCGCCGCATCAAGCCTATGTCGATCAGGTAAGGACCTCCTGTGAGGGTGAGGTATTGATGTTGAAGAGGCGTTGTCAGTTCGCGAAAGCAACTCTTCCGTGTGGAAGAGTTTGGTCGGAAGTGCTTTCTTCCAGAGTAACAACACGCTCGAGGACTGACCGCCTCGCTGTCGACTTAGAGGATAGTTAGCAATCATGGACCGTATGCAGAATGTGTATACTCCTGGGGGGGAACGTGCATGTGGGGAATGAGGGTCCGTAGTAGTGGGCGTAAGATGGCATCTCCGGGAAGAATCCTTCCATATATTTCTGCGTTGTTTTCATCAGAGTCTCACCTTAGCCTCAGATTCCTATTTGGTGTGGAGCTCAATCCTGGGTGACCTTAACGCTGATCGATGAAATGGTGGTCTGGTTATCGGAGGTTCGAAGGCCTGTACTTGGTTGGTTATTTCTACAGTCGTTAAAAGATAAGTATTTGAATTATGCTTTAATCATGTTTGCATGATCGCATCATGGCGTAATGCGTTCGCCGTGGTAAATGAAAATTCATTGTTAAATGGCATGAATGTTTAATTATAGCGAATAAAGGATATGTTTTACCCGTAATTTAAAATGTGTTGAATCAGGTTGAACGCATGTGGTTATATAATTCCAGAATGAGTTATGTAAAAGTCCGTGCGGTACGACCGTTGAGAGGTTTTAAAACCTCGGTAGTGAAAAGGGCACACTACAAATTGGCATCAGATCGCTCGGCTAATCGAGCCCAGATGGGCGTTGAGCCGGTCTAGACCGACGCAGGGGAAATCTGGAGTTGGGATGACCAATTCTGACCCCTGGTTGTCTCGCCGCCAAGGGATACTTGACGAAATTTCTTTAACTGTGGAGGGTATGGTTATCGTTTATGAAACCGCAACGCGTTGTGGTATGAGTCCATCAGTGGAGAGGACTCAAGCCTAGTGGTTAAATCACGATCCGAGAATGTGCACGAGGCTTCTAAAGTTCTCGGAGATCGCTTTAGAGGTTACCACACCGTGAGTTTAAATCCCCTGAGGATCGTGAGCTTCCAGGATCACTGTAGATTACCCGCCAACCGTCCGAAGGACGGTTGCACAGGTTTGCTAAGTCCTCATGGTAGAGGAGAAGTCCCGAGTCAATTCCGGATATTAGAGTCATTGGGGTTTTGTTGAGCAAGAGAATCGAGACCTTGTAAATCACAAAATCCCGAGAAAGGATCCTAACCGCTGATCTCAGGACACTACTAACATTCGAGAGTCATCGATATCGAGTAATTCCAGATCTTTACAGGCCCGAGAAACCGAGACCTTTGAAGTCCGACCGACTCGAGTATTCACCGCTGGTATCAATCGTGACGCCGGCCGACATCGTGACAAAAGAGTTCGGATTTGAACCTTACTCCGATTCCGTGAGGGAAGAAATCATGGTCATAGGAATCGCGATCTCGCGATGTCTGATATAGCGATGCGAAAGTGGTGACGTGGAGAAATAAGTTCTCACGCACCGTGGATCTTATTACCCGGGTTCTCGGCGACTCAGAGAATTAGTGCCGAGAAGCCGGTAACCCGAAAACGCGACGACTTCCACCCAGCAGAAGCTGCTGGTAGGGAGGACGTGCGTGTCACAATCATTCGGTTCTAATCGTAGTTCCGTGAATATGCATGAGGTTTCGATATTTTAAACGCGATTTCGGATTGTCGCGAGTACGTCGCCAACGTGGAGAAAACAAATGGCTTAAGGTGCATCTAAACTTGAGAAATCGAAACTCACGATATAGGATGCATGGAAAACTTCATCGACGCCATCGAGAAAGTCTCGCGAAGAGTCATCCCATCAAACGGATTCGTCATCTAGAACGGGGACAAGAGGTTCATGCATTATGAAACCTTGAACCCCGAAACCCCGAAATACAGGTCAAGCGATTCATAAGATCAAGGTCACATGGACCTTGGTTAATCGCTTAAGGGGTTAACGAAAAGGGCTTGATCGACAAATCGAGATCGAGTTCATATATAGGAACTCATGTCGTTTGGGAATCAACCCCGACACCAAGCCAGGAAGATGACCCTGAGATTATCTTAAAAAAGAGCACCACGGTTAGAGTCAGGCATGGTCTACTGGCAGTTAATATTAAAACGGTTTACTTCCATAACTTCTCCCACTTTGATGGTATCATATTAATGAAACCTTCTGCTAAAGATGGGTATAAGTACTCCATCAAACCTCTTATGAGGAACATTAGGCTTTACGAGTTAGTAGTGTTCAGTGGAAATAAAGTTGTTACATCTAATGATTCATTAACTGCCTCCCCAAGTAGTCCGGATACTGGCCAAGACTTGCGTCCATAATTAGGCAAATAAAGGTCTATCAAACATGACGAAGTGGAAGTGTTGAATCTGGTGACTAAAAGATCCAAACTTTTGGAGTATATGGAACAAGATATTCGTTTGTTAGGTGGTGTGATGCAGAAGGCACAAGATATTTAATTTAAGAAATTCCAAGTTGATATGCCAAGTTGATATATCCGAGGTTCCAAAACCCGAAAGCATCAGGAAATCAAGTTTCAAAACAAGAATTTTGTGGTTTCATTGAGAGCTCGGAAACTTATTTTAAAATCGAAATGTCTTTATTTTACTCAAACTGGCTTATAATATTGTGGTCGTTCGTGAAGGTTCAATGGCTCCAAATTTTGAATTGAATTGCACAGTGCGTATGTAGAGTTCAATGAAGGCCAAAACCCAGTTAATCAACGCCGAAGTATGGAGTGGGAAAGCGCTTACCCATGAAATAGAAGATGAACGAGAAGGAAAGGATGTGTTAACTCCGACGTATGGTTGAACTCTAATGGGCATGGAAAAAGAGATGGATAAGGAAGGACATGATGAAAACTCATCAAGGGCTGAGAGGCCAAGAGCCAGATGATGTACTTTAAATCCTTTGCTGAAAGTCAGGACCGACAGGTATTAAATTTAAAATTTTGCAGAGTCCGAAACAATAGAGAATAAACTTGGAGAAGGAAGAGACCAGTAATGACAGAGAGTTGCCAAAATAATCCGCGGAGAAGAAGTAGGTCGAGGAGAGATAGCCGACATCTGAAGGTCGCCCCAAAGACGCAGGACAAGAAGACACAAGAAGTCTGCTTTCCATCACCTACCAGAAGACATCAGAAATATGGAAGGGAGAAATTGAAAGGAGAGATGAATAAAATTAAACCCTCCAACATTTGATGGAGAGCATAAGAAGGAGGAAGATGATGAAACTTGATTACTTGGTATGAGGAAATACTTCCAAATACAAAATTATTCCTCACGCGCAGGGAAGAATTGGAACGTACCGTATTTGAAAGGAAAGCATCCATGTGGTGGGATCATTCTTGGTGCGTGTACAAATACATCGTGGAAAGAGGTCACTTGGAAGGATTTAAGAGGTATTTCGAGAAGAAATACCCCGGACTAAAAGATACCATGACAGAAGATGAAGGAGTTCTTCGTTAAGTTGGGCAAGAGGATTGATGAAAGTAGAACGGTTTTCTCGAACTACTCAAGCATGTTCCATTCATCAAAGACGAGGTCAAGTTAAAATTCAGAGGTACCGAGTGGATTGCCACCTTCCATTGGTGAATAAAGATTCAATATGACGATCCCAAGACCATGGAAACAATAAGAAGGGAGAAATGCTTACATGAGCAACAAAGAGGAAAGCCTACTTTTTGGAAGGTTTGGGATGACCATAAGAGGTTTAAGAAAGAACATAGGCTAAGGGAGACAAGCCTTCGTAAACAATCTTCGTGATCAAATCATCATTAGAGAGCCAAGAAGGACTTAAGAGGGTAATAAAGACAAAGAAAGACACCATTCAGTTGTTAGCTACCAATGAAACCAAGGCACGTAGATTGTCCTCACAAAAATGTTATAATAATAGGAAGACACCAGCAACAAATAAAGGGAGGATATGGGCGTTATATCGTCGAGGGATCTATCGCGTACTCGACAACAAACAAGTTTTAACTTCAATCGCACATGATTGAAGGGAAGGTATGATCAACAAACTCCACCACTTGTTATTTTAATTGACTCAGGGGCTAGCCACAGTTATGTAGATCCTAAAGTGGTGTAAAGTTGCATCTAAATCCAAGAACAAACATGAGAAGTCTGGTTAGTGCAATTAGCCGTGGACCAGAAGGTCATCAATTGGTTAAGTCCCGTCTCCGCGATGAGTTGAATGAGCACCATATTAATTGAACATTCCGCCTTTAGGCTCATATGATTTAATTGGGATGGATTGGTTGACCGCATTCTCATGGCCTCTCGATTGTCAAACAAGAGGTTCACATGTCTCAACGAAGAGGGAAATCGTGCACGCCCAAGGAATCTGAATGGTCATGAGGGGAAATTCCTACCATGCACCGAAGAAATGCTGACCGAAGGTCACAATTATTTGCGTTTCGTGGAAGAGGTGCATTCCAAGCGTGGTCTCGAATCCTAAGACCGGCGTCAAAGAGTTTGAGGACAATTTCGTATGTGCTCGATTCACCAAGAGTGACATCGCATTTTTCATAACTGATGTCTCGAGAAGCTCCAATTTCAAAGGCCCCTTATAGAATGAGCACACCAGAGCCGAAGGAGTTGCAACCGCGTACCGGAGAACTACTAAAGAAAGGTTACATTCGCCCCGCAGTGGGGCCACCGGTGGGGAGTCTCCGCCCATTTGTAAAGAAGAAAGATGAACGCTGGTGGCTGCGGCATTGACTTTCAAAGAAGAATAAAGTCACCGCTATTAACAACATCCTCGGCCAAGGATTGGATGATATTTTGATCAGCTTGAAATAGCTGATGTGGAAAATATTTCGAAAATAGATATTCGATATGGATATCGTTCGGCGAGAATAAGGGATGAGGACATCAGCAAGACTCCGCCGTAATCAAGGCACGCCATTAAGGAGTTCACCGTGGTGTTGTTTGGATTGTCCAACGCGCATGTTGTCTTCATGCTTAATGAATGGAGTGTTCGAAATTATTTGGGACAAGTTTGTCATAGTCTTCGGATTCATATCTTGGTGTACCCAAGACAGCGAAGAAGAAATAAGAACAACATCTTAGAATGGTGCCGCAAAAGAGAGAATACCAAAATTTACGCAGAACCGGTAAGTGCTCATTTTACCAAAAGCACATCCATTATCCGGGACACATTATTTTTGAAGAGGGAATCACTGTGGATCCTAAGAAGGTAAAGACCATTCAAGAGTACGCTAAAGAAATGCGGGATGCGGTTAGATCCTTTATGGGTCTGGCGTGTTATTATAGGAGGTTCATATCGATTTTCAAGGATAAATTACGCTATCACCTTTGCAAAGGAAGGAGAAACAGTTCCAGTGGATCAACAATGTGAGAGCAAATTTCCGAAGAATTGTGCCAACCGCCACTAGTGCTCCAATCCTAAAAGATTACCGATCCAAATAAGGATTATGTAGTAACTGGTGCAAGGAAGGATGGGAGGAGTCTCTACCAAGAGGGATCCCAGAATTTGTTATGAGTCCTGGAAATGAAAAGAGCATGAAAGAATTATGCCACCTGGCGATTTGAAAGAGCCTATGGTTGTCCATGCATTGAGGAAATGGAGACAATAATTTCATGGGTAAGAAATTCAATTAAGAACGTAATTCACACTTGTCCGGCATTTATTTGATCACAACCCTAAATGCCGTGAGTACCGATGGTCAGAATTGCGGCGAATATGACTTTGATATCTGGCATATCAAAGGGAAAGACATCAAAGTGGTCGATGCACTCAAGAGAAGAGGTACGAATTGATGCTACAGCCATTAGCACTTAACCGAAGTTGAAAGACGACTGTGGAGGTCAGTAGCGTCGATTTGCGCGACAAAAAGACTCTTGTAGCAAAGATACAACAACCGCGAGAGAATCACGACCGAGAAGGCCATACCTAGGAACCGAGGGCCCACGGCGTATAAAACAAAGGTATGCACCCAATGACTAAGAGCTTTCTGAAGATGGCACCTAAAGCGAACAACGGTTTGCGCCGACATCCTAGATATCGTAAGACTGTAACCGTGCCATTATTTTGGCCAGTAGGGAGAAGGAAATTATTTAATACACGCTGCATGTAAGGAATGCCGTAAGATCACAATGGCACGTGCACCCAGCAAGGTTGTTGCAGCGTTTGCCTATTCCTGAGTGGAAATGGATGTGGTAACAATGGATTTCATCACGGTATTGCCCGTAGAATGCTAACAACATGACTGAATCATGGTGGTGGTGGACAAGCTTACTTAAAGTCGCCCATTTTATTCCACCCAAAACCACCCACGTGAGTAGCGCATGTTGCCGACATATCTTTAAGAGAAGGCACGCCGATGGAATTCCTGGCGACAATTGTGTATGTTAGGGACCCAAAATTCACTTCAATTTCTAGAAAGGATCGTCGCGCTGATTCTCAAACTAATATGAACTTTAGTACAACATACAATCCCGAACCGATGGACGCATTAAAGAGTAAATCGCATTAATAAAATATCACGTCGAGAACGTATGTGATGATAAACCATCAAGGTGGGAAGACACCTGCATTTAGTAGAATCACCACAATAATGGGCAAGCATCATGCATCTTGAAGATGAGTCCATTCAAGCACCCCATGGAAGAAACCGAACACTCTAGTGAGTCGATAATCCACTGACAGGGTATAGTAGTTGACCTAAACCACCAAAGACATGGAAGAGCAAATAATAAAATCAAGCATTAACTTAAAGCTGCCCAGATAGTAGAAAAGTTTATCACTGATAGTACCGCATAACCCATAGAATTCAGTGACATCTGTTTCTCCTTAAATGAAAACCAATGTGAGTTCCCGAACAGTTCAAAGTTGGTAGTAAGGTTTTGTGGGCCATTTGATATCCTCGAAAGGATTGGGCCAGCTGCATACATACTTGCATTACCCGCATCTATGACCGTATTATTACCGTGTTTTATATTGTCACTTCTTAAGAAAATATGTACCGATACTAATCATGTTATCGCATTGGACTGCGGATCCAGTGGAACTGTGAAGGTGTCTCAAGAAGTGCATCCCGTGCATATTGGACAGGAAAGAAAACAAATTCCGTAATCGGTTATATGAGTTTGTAAAGGTCCAAAGCGGGACTCGGTATGGTCCCGGTGGATGCTACATGGGAGCATGCGATGTAATGCGGCAGAAAATTCACACCTTTTGTACCTTTGAAGAACTTGCGATGCTATAAAGTTGCACCTCGAGGATGCAAAAATAAGGGAGGGAATTGTAGTGTCCTGGCCGGTTCGAGCGTAAACTAAGTGATCCGGAAGAGATCAGAATATGTTATAGGCTATGAGCCAAGTTTTGTATAAGCTAGTGGGATTATGTGTTTGATTAGGCCTGAGAGCCTAAGGGTTGAAGGCTAAGGGCCTGGATTTTGTATCTGTATGTATGCAACATATCAATAAAATATAAACACCGCCAAAAAGTGCAGATCGCACTACTATGAATGAGTGATGGGGGATTCCAGCATCCATGAGTGGGCAGGGATTAGGGCCGGAAAGGTGGAAAAGGGCTCTATGTTGAGCCTAGGGGGTTTAGCCCGAATAATATTTCAATATGAGCCCAAAAGAGCCATGTATATGTATTTATCCTAAGTTCTCGGGGGACGTGCAAAGGGCTGTACGCCATGGAATGCATGAAGTTCTGTGGTGACAAGCATCAACCCTCGGTGACGAAAACATAATCGCCGAAATGAACCACCGCTGGGGATCTTTCCATTCGAACCTCAATCGTCTGAGGGGAAACCCATGGGACCTCTACAAGAATAATTCCTCGTTAATCTCCTCGAAAGCCAGTGAAAAGCCTCAGGTTTGTTTTGAAAATACGCGTACTGCTCGAGAATCGAGAAGATCAAACTGCCCGAAAACCGGGGCTTCAATTTTGCACTGCTCTAACCGTGGGAGTCTGGGTAATTCTTGCGTGGATTGTTGTCACACGTCCCAGAATCAACACCGTGAGAACTTTCCACCATTGTTGAGCTTGTTTGAAAAGTCTGAGTCTGTATCCTAGTTGACTGTAGTGGTCATGCAAATATGGATTGCACGTGAATTGTTTCCCAGTGAAGGTGGTGATTGAGCATGTGTGTGACCTCTCTCTAAGTGAGGGAGGTGGTTGATGTTGGAAGAGGCAAGTTTTAAAGTTCGTGAGCAACTCTTTCTAGGTGGAAGAGCTTGCTGGGAAGTGTTTCTTTCCAGAGAGTGTCCAGCACCAAATACTGGCTCTGAGACTTCTTGATCCAGCCTTTTGCCGAGACCCAGAGTGTTAGCAATCGGTTGGATCAAGTAAGGTGTATACTCCCAAGTAATGCATATGGGGAATGAGGGTCTGGTAGTAATGGGCGTAATATGGCATCTTTGGAAGAATCCTTCCAGATATTTTGTGTTGTTTTCACTCAGAAGTCTCAGCCTAGCCTAGATTCCTTGCCTTGGTGGGATCAGCCCCAGTTCTGTGGGTGATCCATTGTTGAGCTGATGAACAAGGTGGTCTACTGGAGGTTCTGTGGGAAGGCCCCACTTACAGGATTTCTGTACTGTTGAAAGATAAGTATTTTGAATTATGTTTTAATCATGTTGTGCACATGATCGTGTCAAGCTTATGTATCATGTTTTCCGCTGTGTCGAATTATTGTTGTATCGGTATGAAATATTTAATTATAGCAGCAGATATGGTTACTTAATTTAAATGTGTGTTTTAATTTGTGTTAAAATGCATGTGGTTGATATAATCTGATGAGTGCTTATGTAAAAGTCTGTGTACAGACGGGTTAGGAGAGGTTTGAAAGCTCCTCGTGAAAAGGGTACACTACAAAATGTAGCTTGAACCAATCCTCATTCAACTCAAATCTCCTAAACAACCTCACAAAACAAGGGCAGGTGGGAGCAACTACTTCATCGCCCTCTCATAATTGATCAAAGGGAAAGACTATCGTTCCCTATAAGTTTCCTAGGGGCAATGATCATGGTTTATCACTCATTTATGGGAATGGGGTGATGAAGTTCAAAAAAGGCCAAAATATCAAGGAAAAAAGGTATTATTTCGACCTCCAACTGATAGGTTCCTTCTTCAATATGTCTAGGGAATATGACATACACTTCCTCATGGTGACGGTTAGACACTTAGTAAGGTGCATACATCACTTACAACACTTAAGTGATACATTTGGTGGTGCAACATTTAGGTGTATAACAATTGCGACACTTACAACACGTAAGTGTGACATTTGTTAGTTCAATAATTTAGTGTAACAACATCTCTATCCAAGGAAATTTCAATCTTGTATGTTCATCCAATTCCAGATTTGATCCTAACCTCTTCTCAAATTGTTCTATGGTTGTTATGCCTCAACTCATATATAATGGAGGCCATTCTTGGGTGAAAAGGAGGAATAAATTTAGAGTATCATACTATTGGTATTGTGACATTCAAAGGGTTAGAAAGGAGAGCTTGAGGATTCTATTACAAAAACAACATCAAAGTTGTAAGTTCTTTATTGCTCTCTTTATAATATAATCACTATTCCCATCATGCTTATGTTTCTTATTGTATGCATGTCTATTTTTACTTAGTTCAATATAGATAGATATATTTTTCCTAACATTATATTGTGGAAGAAGGAAGTGTTGTTTTGTCTCTTACAAAACTTCTCTTGCACCAAGAGCTTGGATGTTAAGATCAAGGGTTGGAGCAGCGAGGACAACTGACTGAAAGGAGGCATGTCATCTATCTCATTCTCTCATTTTCTCTTCTCATTATGTTTGTAAGCATATAGAATAGATTTCATGTATAGGAACCATTTTTACCCTTCTGCCTGGATCAAAGGAGTCTGATACAAGGGGTTTCATCTATCCATGGAAACATTTCCAAAAATATTTTATTTTCTCGCTGTGTATTTATTCAATTTTGGGCCTTTCATGCATCTATTGAATCTCTAATATTTACTGCACAAAATTCACACTTAACTTTTGGTTTGAAAAATCGCCATAATTTCATAATTGTGTTAAAATGATAAATAGACACTAGATTTGGAACTGAGGTTTGGCACATGATAGATGTCAAAAATATTTCCATGTCGGTTGCACATCACCCTGAACAACAATATCTAGAGAAAAATCATTAGCAACATATATTTCCCTCTCCATAGATTCATCCAACCATGTGAACAAGGAAGCATCCTTATCCATGTGTTGAGTGCACCCAAAGTTGACTACATGTTCGTTCTACATGGAATGAGACAACAAGGCTTGAAAATTTCCAAGTTGGAAGGATAATTCATTTCCTCAATGGTTGGAGCTGGCAGGGCACATTTCCTTCGCCACAATTCTAACCTTCTCCTATAATTCATCTCACTTCTTATAGCATGTTTTTTCCACATGTCCAATATTTCCAAAATAGTGACATGTCTTCTTCTTTCGACTTTGTTGGCTGGGTGAATTTGTCTATCCCTTAGTTTTTTGGTTATAGTATGCTTTGCAGAGGTATCAAACTTTACTCCCATCCCCGATCCATATTTTCGATTGAGCAATGGGCTTTGATGTTTACCACCAAAGATTTCTATCTGCTGAAGCTTATGCTGGATCAATTAAAATGCCACAAAAAGATTCATGTGTAATCCTACCATCTTTCATTGTGTGCTTCCAGCTAGGAAAGCGTATTACCAAACATACCTAATGGTGTCGTCAAATTATTCATTAGGACCAACTCGATGAGTTTTCCATCCTTCTTTTGATATTTCTTTCCACATTCACTCAATTTCAACTGAATTTATTTGACACATGCCAAATAGTGCTCTATTATGTCAAAGGAAAGAGGATTGAGAGAGATCAACTATTTCTCCAACTATTGACGTGGATCTCGTAGACTCAGTTGAACAATGACTTCAACTTCTTCCATACTTTATGAGGGTAGTTTATTCCATTGAGATGAAACAAAATATCCTGTGAGATATAGGTTATGTTTCAACAAGTTCCAATCAGAAAACCATTGGTCCAGAGTCAATCACACAAAATATACGACTCAAAAAGGTTTGTAGATAACAAGTCAAGGTTTTAAACCATTAGCTATGATACCATGTTGTGGAATAGGGTGGAACACAACATGAAACATAAGAGATATTACTATAGATTATCGAAGAGGAAACACAAAATTTTGAAGATAGAGGTGGTGTCTAAAGACATTGTTATAACACTTAAGCAAAGTGCACAATGATTAGAAAATCATAGTGCATATTGGACCTTGATATCTCCATATGATATCACTTTTATCGCTTGATTATAATGACCCATGGGGTCTGCTATTTATAGCCTCGATATATAACCAAATTCTATAGAATTAGGAAGATATTGTTCAGATGTAATCGTTGGTGGTTAGAGTCGACTCTACTAAATCCACGTTGTTGAGTTAGCTCGAATCGACCATCCATGCATCCAACTCGTAGTCAATTTCTAGGTTGGTCGATCCACCACCCAACTATCTTCAACTGTTGGTTGACTCTTCGAATGACAGGTATGTCAACTACTTGACCAAATGATAAAGAGATATGGTCAATCACCCGATCGACTACATCTAGATATAGGTTGACCGCTCGACTGACTGAATCGAGGAGATGTGTGATAAACCATCAATTCTTGGTGTTCCAACACTATAAATATTTGGGTCATTGTTTCTTAAACATGACCTCCAAATTGATTCATTTACCCAAACTGAATTTCTCAAGGGTAAAAATATATGGAGGATTGTAAAAGGCAACATTAAAAAACCATATAATGAAAAGGAATTCGTAGTGTGGGAAGAACATTGTGAAATGCCATGGATATCCTTGGTTGGAATGATTTTGATAGCTTGTAGGTACATATTGAAATTGAATAAATCCAATTGAGATATGAAGGCACTTTCTTAACTCTATGAAAAGAATGATGATGTTTCAGCTTATTATATAGAGTGGAGGTTACATGATTTATATCCTAAAGATTTGATATACTTGAGCACTTTATAATAGAAACAAAGAGTTACATCGAAATATTAAGTCAATTTTGGTCTAATTATAAGGAAAACAACACAATTATTATCATTTCAATGGAAAACAAAGTGCCTTTGATCTTTAATATTTTCATTCAATCTAGAAATAAATATGTTGAAATGTTGTCTGCCACTCAAAAACATAACTTTCATGAATATTGTAAAGGCCTCATCAACAAACAAGATAGGATTCTCTCTTTATGTCAAATTGTAATTGATAATTATCATGTGGCTCATGGTAGGAAATTTCAATCCAAAGGACCTAAGAAGGATGCTAATGCTTCCGTTATTACAAAAAAGTCTCCTTATGATCCAAAAGTTGGTGTTACTCAGGAGAAAGATTGAGGACCATGTAAGTATTATGGCGAGTCAAATCATGTTGAGAATAATTGTTTCAAAATCCATAAAGTGCTTATTGAATCTAATAAGAAGGAAAATCAAGATTCTAAGAATAACCGTTTGAAAAACCATAAAGTGCTTACCGAATCTAATAAGAAGGAAAATAAAGATTCTGAGGACAAGAAGGTTTCTCTTTTTGTCTAATATTCTTAGTCATGTAACTCTCTCCCTCCTATTTATTAGAATGTACATTAAGGTGAATCACACCATATCACTAGTAATATTTACTTGTTCACCTCCTATGATAAAGATAAGGACTCGACTTAGAATATTTCAATATATGATGATAGTTATGTTTTAGTAGTTGGTTTAGGACTTGTTGAGGTTCATAATGATGTATTGGGAGACAATTTTCATGTTAATGAAATTCTCATGAATTCCCTCTATGTTTACCATCCATGCTTATTAGCAAGGTACAAATTTTAATCTTGAGCTAATATATATGTATTGAAAGACATCAATAATGGGGTTTTTTTACCCCACACCATGCCCATTTTCACACACACGACCCTATTTTTCTTAGAATCTTAGTCCCCCTTTTGTTTATTTAAGGTTTTATTTCATGGAAAGACCTTAGGAATTTAATCCTATCATTCTATCCTAACCATCACACCTCTAAACTTGAAGCTTAGTAGTAATTACCTAGGGTATGTAGTGTTTCTTAACCATTAAACTTGAAACACAACTAGGTATACAAATAATATAATTGAAAAACAACCGGAAACAAGAGACAATAAGATGAATTCTGTAAAATATACCCTTGTATTATGATATTGCAAAGAAGGAAAACAATGTTCACTTTCCTCTTAATGTGGGACCACATTTCACTGAGCAGAGCTCCAAATACACAACAAAAGACACACATTCCATAGTATCCTATCTCTTTAAATATATTTTAAATAGAAAAAAACATTAACTACTTGTGGTCCCATCATTGATGGGTGCCAACTACCTAGCGGTCCTTATAAAGTGGACACTTTTATGTTAAATAACTATCCAATAGTATCTGATGGGCCTTATTCTAAGAGGATAGCCACATAAAACAATTAAATAACTCCTAGATGGCATAAAGTAGGGAGTTTAGGGTAGGAACCTAACATGTCCTTCCCCTTTGAAAGAAGCACTAACCTCAAATATGAAGATGAGGAAATTAATGTAGGATCGTGGTTGGTTCCCATGTGACATCTATCGATGGCATGTCTTTCCACTAGATCAATACTTCACCGATTATGTGTTTGCACAATTGACAATACCTGGTATTCAATACTTCTTCTGACTAAATCCAAATGGATCCTTATTCATCAAGTTTTGGTAAACTAGTTTTCACCTTGAACTTTGATCCCATGATATTCTTTAGAAAAGACTGTTATAGATCTATTTTCCACCCTAGGGGAACTTGGAGGACAAGTTGATGTTTTCCTGTTGAGACACACTATTTTTCATGTATTTCATATTTTTTGAGGGAGGTTTCTCTTTGAAATATTAGTAGAGTGTGACCAGTCATGGGATGTATCATTGACAAAAGTCGATCGATTGTGAGATGGATCATTGTAGCTTGTGATTACCCCTGTAACCTTCTAGATTTGATGAGTTAATAGGAGATTAACACTAGGTGAGTTGTTTCTCTCATGATATGAGCTTGGGAAATATCAATAAACTTGGGTCTCACTAATTTCTAGAGATCTAGAGGCATCCCACAGCCTCCTCCATTAATATATATAAAGAAGTAATTTCAAGGGTAAGATGAGAAAGAATCTACATTAGACTTATGTTGTAGAAATTTCAAAGGAGATCTTCTAGAGGATTTGGTAATCATCAAAATTCATCCTTTCTTGTGTGAGGGATTAGGAGGATCTAGAGAAATGCCCAAGGAGGAATTCAATCATGACCCAAGGTATTTAGTGATTGATGTACATTTTTCTCCACTATTAATATATATCTACATGGTTTTCCCTTTCCAATGATATTGTATTTAGTTATATATGATAGATTTGTTCTTTCCTTGAGTATATTGGATTATATATAGAATGGATTTGAATTTCTTATTTCCTGAATATGTTTGAGGATTGGTATTTGTTGTCTCCTTATGTGCAGGAAGCAGGTTGCAAGAGCTAGATCTGGATCTTTGGAGCTTCATTGACCGTGATTACATAAGAACATATGATGGACAAAATGAATGTCATTATATCTCCTTGCATAGATAAAAATAAATACAATATATATATGGAAACATATGCATTTTTCTATCCTATAGTCTATCTCATATCACAAGTAGATATTAGGGAGTTCTCACCTATCCATAGAGGGGTATTTCTCCAAAAACAATTAGCGTCTCCACTAGGGAAGGGTGTGTTGGCACCCTAAAGTTTTACAGAAACTACACACACACCATAAGTCAGCATTACATGCATGCCCAAGAAGATGCACTGTGCGGCACCAAGTTCAGTGAAAGTGATAACCAAGGATCTACTGCACATGCCAACCCATTTTGTACTACACACAAGGAATTAAAGAAACCGTATGCATGCCATATCCTCGAAGATATTCAATGATTGTAACCATTTTTGTAACAACCTGACTAATCATGGTTGAGGTTGTGGGTGAGTGTAATGTTCCCCACCCAATCTGATTGGAAAATTGATTTTTTGTTGTGTTTTATGGGTTTTCTGGTTGTGGAAGTTTGTCAAACAGTTTTCTTATTTTATTCTCTTAAGTTTCACTGAGGTTTATAATGATGGTTTTATTGTGTGTTTTTAACCAGAAAATTATAAATATTTAGCAAGGAAATATACTCAACAATATGCAGAACCAATAACACCAGAAATAACCAAAAATACCTCAGATCTGATTTATTAATAATATATGGATGTCCTCATACAAAATGGAGCAGATCTGGAATACAAAGAAGAGAATGGAGTATATGGCTGATAATGCCTCCAAGTAACAATATAGATATGAATATCTAGCCTTCCAAAATCCTCCTCAATATGTACACCCAAAATATAGAAGACCCAACTTGTCTCTAGCAGAAATATGGTGTCTTCCTTATGCTGTTACGCCCCTCACTAGCTGTAATAGACTAAGATTTCGGCCTCCTTGAAGAGAGCCTCCAAATATCTTGGAAATTTTAGAAAACAATAGACCAGGACAAATAGATAACTTGTGGAACAATTTTTGGGCCAAACCCCAAGATAAACCCTGCTATCACACAACCCCCTCAAGGAATAATGTACTCTCCTTCAGCCAATACACCCTCCTGGAGAAATAAATGATTATGCAAGACGAAACCCTTCAACAACTGATGTAAAAGGAAGCTAGGGTGATGGGAATCACTCCCAAGAAGCCTTCCCCTGAAGATATTACCACCACAAGACAAATCAAACCACTCTCTCAAGATGGGTGCGCCCTAGCTCTGCAGAAATGCTTCAACAATACACCCTGCTGCCTCAAGAGCTCTTGTAATTGAATAGTAATTGTTGTAGAATGGTGAGGGAGAGATATTTCACATATGTGACCAATATTGGACCAGGATGAGTGGGATATTTCACCACCGATCTGATCTCTAGGGTTTGTTCAGTCAAAACCCTCAAAGCCCCCAAGTGCATGGGCTCTCTAGCAAGGAGCCAAACATCAAAATGATAAACACCATAATGATAGAATATAGGCCTCTATATGTATTTTATACCCCCTGTTCATATTTTCTCTCCAAGTAAATTTTACTTTATTTAATTATTTCTTAATTAAATCATTTTATTAATTAATTAACCATTTTACCTCTAAAAAATTATTTATCTATCCTTATGGCTTCTCTGGCCACTAAAATTCACTTCTCATCATCTTATCCTGTAGTGATATTCCTCTTGATTCTGATGATTTATTACACTAAGAGGTTCCTCCAAGTATTATGCCCAATATTACCTTCTTAGTGAATTTAATTAAAATATAACCCATAATAACTCAAAATTATAGAAATCGTCAGAATGCAACAAACCCAAAGCCAAGCTATGGGAAATTGATCCTGAAGATGAAATATGATGAATGATGCAAGTCGGGCCCAATAAAACCCCTCAATATCTCTTGAACTCGCTGTCACACCCATCTAGCGACTTTGGTCATCATAACACTCTATAATATAATGATGTCAAAAAATGGGGACATTACAATCCTCCCTGCTAGAATATTGCTTGTCCTCAAGCAATAAATGAATCACTCTGCATGTGATGTCAGTATCCCATGTCCACCTGTGTGACCTGTTGTCGGATCTCCTCAAGACATGGCCCCTCCAAGTGCTCACCATACATGATGCCCAAATGCTCCTGATGAGTAGAATGATCAATAACCATAGAACCTCAATCAACTCCCCAAGAAACCACTCTACTCGAAAATAAAATTCATCAAACACTAAACTACCAAGAACTCTAATCCATGGATCCCATATAAAGATGTGAACTGCAATTCCATGTGAAGTATAGTCCTATAACAAATCAACACCATGAGTCTCCTACAAATAACACACGGCCTCAAACTGAAATGAGTATGTTCTCCAAGACCGTACCAAACCCAACATGACCTCGAATTGAACCTGTTGCTTCCATAGTGAGGTACTACAAGACCTCAATGAATCACCATCAAGTGAATTTCTCCCATCAATACTAAAGATCAATACAATATCAAAGTGACTTTCCCCTGCAAAGACCCACTCACCTCCATTAGTTAATGAAATTCCCAACCCTGTAACCCCAGGGTCCCATGCTAGTCTATGATAGGTACCATCATGCTGACGCTACACTACTATGATCATGATTGTTTTCTCAAAGTATACATACTGGATCCCCCACTCCTGGATCCTCATGCTAAAATACCTGTGATAACCAGGCGTGCTATCAAGAAGCTGAACCTATAAAGGTATCTCTGTGGAATCAACATCTACCCAACCATCTACATAATTGATCACGAGTATCAATAGGGAGAACATGTCTCGCCACATAGAATAAGTCCCTGCAAGGCCTCTCAAAACCATATAAGGGTGTAGTATGTTTCTCTCTAGTGCAACCTAGGCCATCATAAGATGAAACAACCCACTAACCAAATGGACTCCTGGATCCCATGGAAAAATTGGAAGTTCATCACTTCCAATCCCCACTAATTGTTGATGTGTCATGTTGATAATTGTCAGAAGCCCTCCATCCTCATCCCAATGAGAATATGAATCTGTATCACCCTCTGAGATATCTGCTATCCCATGGCTACGATACTCTCCCTCATTCTTAACACCTCAACTGTCTGTCTCTGATGATCCACCCCTATCCTGCTGTAAGGAATAAAGTCACTCTTGTCAGGTGGGCTCTGCCAACCAACTCTCCATGTCCCTTGCCACTTTCTATCTCCCCCTGTGCTATTGTCAATGATGAATGTATTAGTGAAGACTAACATAAATACTTGCAACCACTGCAGGATTGAAAAGTATCATATACTTTGATCAATCCCAAGGACTTGACCAAAATCTCATCCACTGGCACCCATGGTGAATAATCGTATGTACTCGTCACTAAAATCCAACCATTGGGTATAATAATAGATAACTCCATAAACTGTTGGTCAATCACTCTCCCTCCATCATCACTCAGATAATTGCTTCTACTGTGAAGGTGATATCCCAGAACTATGTGTTTCTACAAGGGAGAGGAATATCCATGCTCCACTAAGTGTGTCTCCTCCCTGCAATCCAATGCATCATCCTAAATTCCACTGTACACCTCTGCACGCTCCTGTGAACTATATCTCATAATCATGTGTCCAAGGTGTACTACTGGATCGACCTCTGCACGAATATCAACCAATCCTAGAACACATATGAAAGTGTCCTCATAACTTCCCCTAGATATGGAATCCCCATGTGTATGTGTATGACTAATTGTCTCAGAACTACCCATGAATGGTGGCCCCTGTGACATCCGGACATCCTCCAACAATGTAACTGAGGAATATATCCAACTCTCTACTGAGATAGATATGGTGTATCTCTGACCAGTCTTCTCAAGGAGCTCCTCTAATATGGACCTTGATTCTTGAAGGGTTGTCTGTGTGCCTTCCAATAATCCTTGTGTGCTCACCAACTCATGAGTGAGTCGGTTGATGCAGGATCATCCCCATCATCATCAAATGGGGTCGAGTGGAGGAAAGCTCAATACCAAACACCCATTTCAAACCAGTTTGGAATTCCAAAGGAGGGCGTATTATCTTAAAATTTTGAAAAGCCTTGTAATTAAGGCCCTTTTAAATGTTTGGAGGTTATCTCCATTGAGAACAATCCGATGAGAATGTATTGTATTAAATACCTGGAGAGTTGTACAAATGTTGAGAATCAACTTAGATCTGATTGTAATGGCCATTTATTAAGATAAGGCCTTAGTAGATAGGTGTTTTTAATTTTGATGTGATAGAATTTATGTAGGCTGGAGGAAGGCTTGAGGAGCCTCTTTTTTTTTTTTTCAAAATCCTTGTATCAAAATTTCATTAAGAGAGTTAGATTGTTAGGAGAGAGTTGTAGAGGAGAGCTCAAAAGAGAGGAGAAAGGAAAAAGACTATGTTGCAGTATGAGCTTGTAAACAATGTACAAATATTCATAATTTAATGAAAAATATCAGTTTTTCTTGCATAAGAGGTTTCTGTGCATTTTTATGTGTGTTGTTTATTCATTTTCTGAACATATCTGAGTGTTTACTGTGTTTATATGAATGTTGTATATGTATATGAATGTTTCATTTGCAGTTGAAAGATAGAATTTTCTATCTTTGTGTGAGTTTGTTTTAGATTTATGGGTTCTTTAGGCTAGTGCAAGGAGTGCACGACAGAGTATTGAAAACTCTATAGCCAATGCAAGGAGTGCACATTTGAATTATGTTTTGAATTAAGGAAGAGAACGTGCCAGGTGGGCACACCAGAGTAGTCTCAAACTCAGATGGAGCCTCAGAGTTACTGAACACTCTAGAGGAAATCCTGTGCATAGAAAGTAGAACCAGAGTTACTCAATACTCTGTAAGCTCAGCAAGGAGTGCTTTGAGCAGGTGCAAGGAGTGAAAGAGAATACCTTTGAGGAGAAAAGGGACTGAGACCTTTTAGGTTCTAGTGATTTCAATCTTAGGAGAGATAACGTTGGACCTTTGTTAACAGTAGTGCAGAGAGAAGCACAGAGCCATGCAAGGAGTACGTAGGTAGAGTCGTTGCCAGACTCACTGTTCAAAGAAGGACCCCAAATCCTTTGAGAAGTAAGCTAAGGAGAGATAGTAACCTGAGTCTCTGAAGAGAAAAGACTTGGAAAATTTTCTAACTCCGAATGTTTTCCAGTTTGAAGGAAGTGCGCAAAGGGGAGGCATAGGTTTCATATACCTCTGGGACCCAAGATCAGGAGGGATAGATACCTTTTATAGTGCAGGAGGAGTGCACAGAGAGTAGTTCGAGGTCCCATTTACCTCGGAAAACCAATCTCAGGAGGGCCAATGACCATATTCCCATGGAGGGAAGAATTTGAAGAAGCAATGGTGGAGATTTCGTGGGAAATCATAGAAGAAATGACAATCATAAGATCGAGGGAAAGTTACGAGGTGGATAGTATTTAAGGAAGGCCTTCATCACCTCACACATTCATTGGCTCAAAGGTGTATAAGGGTGCAGGATCGTTGAAGACCTGAAGGAGCGAAGTGTTTGTGACCATCGAATCTAAGTGGGGACACACGTCAAGTGATCCCAGACTTTGGTGTTAGAGGGATTCAAAGGCGAGAAGGAGAAGGTAGTGTCAAAGCACCCAGAATCCATGAGGGAACGAAGACTAAACTACATCCAAACCATCAATGTAGTTGACATGTGTCAGCTGGACAGAGTGTTCGACAGGCGAAGGCTTCAAAAGCAAGGAGGAGTATGGTAGCATCAAAGGGCCCGAGGGCCCAAAGGCCGAAGAACTATCATTCATTGATCGTGCAAGGAGGACACACATCGAAGACCGGTGCACTCAGTTGCAAAGCACTCCAGAGAGAAATAACAACAAGGGAGAGTCGAAGGGCTCCCGGAGCCCATCAGAACCGTCAGTTCCGAGGACAGATATCAATAGATAAGGGGGCTCAGGAGGTAGAGTACTTGGAGGGATCGAGGAGAGGGTAGTGTCAAAATTCCCGAAGACCCGAAGGATGAAGCATCATCAACTGTCAAATTGGAGGACACATGGAGGGTGGAGACCCACCCCGTTTCACCAACGTTTGGGGGAGGAGGTGTAGAGGTCTAGCAACGGGAGAATTGTTGAAGCCCGAAGGTGGAGTTCAACGTCAATTGTTGATCATTCCTAGGGGTTCAAAGCTTCATAGTTTCGCTGCTTCGGCAGACTCGAAGACCTTGTTCATTGGAAACCCGCGAACCATAAAGGCCCAAAGTCACAAGATGTGCAGAGAAGGCTAAGCGCCAAAATGATTTATCCCTTGGTGTGATCCCAGGGTCATGTGGAGGTAGCACCCAATCAACATGAGCCTACATAGAAGGGTTTTTGGCCCAAAATCATGGAAGAGGCTTATGGAAACAACAAAGAAAGTGTCCAGAGGGACCTTGTGAGATGATCCAATTCCAACAAACTAGAAGATCCTTAGATCGGGAGGTCAGTGGACCCGAGGTGAGGGTGGGGGTCTACATCAAAGTTGTATCAGAGCCACAAATTGTGCTCTATGTGAAATTCTATTTTCAAGTGTGAAATAGACATATGACATCCAGGTGGGCTGCAAGAGAAATATGGAGGTGCTCTCAGTTGCAGAGTAGACAACATACAACTAGGTGGGCTGAGCCAGAAGAACCAGTTGAGTTATTGGAGGCAGAGGCGAAATATGGCTACTGAAATCCATAAGCATAAAGATAAAGGATGTCACCAGTAGATGAGTCATGCAGAGATGGATAAAGAGCTCAAGGAGGTGAGAGCAGAGCTTGACAAGATGATGATAAAAGATGCAACAAGAAGCTCAAGGAGGTTGGAAATATGAATGGCCCATGAAGTTGAAAGAAAGGTGGCCTATCCAGAAGTTTTTTTCCAAGAGGTAAAGGCAAGTGATAAGAAGGTGGTTGAGGTAGGTTGAAAACCTTAGTGACACAGAGGAGAAGGTTTGAATTTTCAATCCCGAAGTTGGAGAAAGCCTTAGTAATGAGGAGCAAAGACTAGTCAAGGATCTCATAAATTGCCAGGAGGGCAGAAGTGAAATTTCAAGTTGTCAGGTGGGAAATGGAAAGAGATCAGGTGAAGATATCATAGACTTCTAGGAGGGCAGTGATGGAAATTCATATTTCCAGGTGGGAAATGAAGTGAGATCAGTTGATGATCCCATAAATTACCAGGAGGGCAGAGGTGGAATCCCAGATTGCTAGGTGGGAAAGGGAGATAAAGTGAGACTATCTGAGAGTCTCAAGAACTCAGTAGGGAGTTCATATCAGCAAGGAGTGTTGATAAAGGAGGATCAAAGGAGCATTCTGATCATTGGGGGAAATGAGATATTCCTACAACATAGCCCGACAAATGCTACTACATGTACTACACGTGAGGAGGTGATACAACACGCATCCAGATAAGAGGTCGTGGGGCCAAATGATTGTGAAGATAACAATTTAGGTACTAGAAATCCAACAGAAGAAGGACATCCAACAAAGAATTTCATAAAAGAGGAGAAGGAGAAGACATTCGAATCTGCCCAAGAAATGGAGAAAGAAGAGAATTCGGTTGAACTGCTCAAAAACATTTTCAAGGGAGATGAACAAGAAGTGACTACAGAATTTGAATTTTTAGCAGAAGAGAGAGAAATATATAATATGGATTTTTTTGATCCGTGTCAAGAGTTAGATGCCCTGGAGAAAAGGGTGATAGAGCAAGGTCAACTTATCCAGTAAGTCAATTTGGAGAGTGTTGAAAAAGAAATGCAACAGAGTTGACTGCAGGGCGAAGCCAACCTGTGAATTGACTGGACAAGGAGATTCAACAGATTAGGAGGTTGATGTTGGACTTAGTGAAGGGGAAAATGAGCAAGAGGTAGCTGAACAGAGGATAAAATCCTGCAGCAACAGGAGAATAGGAACAACAACAAGGAAGAAAAGCAGGTGGAAAGCTCCAATTTCAGGTTTGGGATCCAAGAGGATTACAACTGTAGAAACAACGAGGCCATGAGCATGATCTCATGTTCTTATCATCCATGGAATATAATGCAGTAGCATCCTCGTCATCATCAAATGGGGTCGAGTGGAGGACATCTCAACACCCA
This sequence comes from Picea sitchensis, assembly GCA_010110895.2. NCBI lineage: Eukaryota > Viridiplantae > Streptophyta > Pinopsida > Pinales > Pinaceae > Picea > Picea sitchensis. Next base: position 48,054 of record SNQJ01S0055456.1, read on the forward strand.
ACACACATTTCAAACCAATTTCGAATTCCAAAGGAGGGCACGTTATCTTAAAATTTTGAAAAGCCTTGTAATTAATACCCTTTTAAATGTGTGGAGGTTATCTTTATTGGGAATAGTCCGATGAGACTGTATTTTATTAAACACTTGGAGAGTTGTACATATGCTGAGCATTATCTCAGATCTGATTGTAATGGCCATTTATTAAGATAAGGCCTTAGTATATAGGTGTTTTTAATTCCGATGTGATAACATTTATGTAGGCTGTAGGAAGGCCCGAGGAGCCTCTCTTTTGTTTTCAAAATCCTTGTATCAAAATTTCATTAAGAGATTTAGAGTGTTAGGATAGAGCTGTAGAGGAGAGCTCAAAAGAGTGGAGAAGGAAAAAGACTTTGTTGCCGTCTAATCTTATAAACAATATACAAATATTTAGAATTTAATGAAAATAACATTTTTTTCCTGCATAAGAGGTTTATATGCATTTGTATGTGTGTTTTTTATTCATTTTCTAAACGTATCTGAGTGTTTATTGTGTTTATTTGAATGTTGTAGATGTATATGAATGTTTCATTTGTAGTATAAAGATAGACTTCTCTATATTTGTGTGAGTCTGTTTGAGAGTTTTGGGTTCTTTAGGCTAGTGCAAAGAGTGCACGACAAAGTATTGAAAACTCTGTAGCCAACACAATGAGTGTGCATATGAATTATGTTTTGAATTCAAGGAGAGAATATGACAGGTGGGCACACCAGAGCAGTCTCAAACTCAGAAGGAGCCTCAGAGTTACTGAACACTCTAGAGGAAAGCTTGTGCATAGAAATCACAACCAGAGTTACTCAATACTCTGTAATCTTGGAAAGGAGTTCTTTGAGGAGGTGCAAGGAGTGCACACTAGTACATATGAGAAAATTTGCGACAGTTTTTCGTTGATATTGCTACACTTATCCGTCATAATTTCCACGAAAGCCGAGATTTTTTTTCGTCGGAATAATTTCGTTGCTATATCCATGATCCAAGTGTGCGTGGAAACATCAATGAAATTAGCTCTCCATGTGTCACCACCTTCAATATCGGTTAACCCTATGCATCGTCGCAATTACGACGAACTATCGTCGCAATAACAACGAAGAAATGTGGCAATTATGACGAAACTTCGTCGCAATTGGGACGAAAAGTTATGCCAAGCCAATAACTTACGACGCCACTGTTGAATGTGCGATGAAAATCCATCGCAACTTGCGATGAAAATTTGTGGTAATATCGACAAGTGCAATATCTCAAAACCAAATTTACGACACACATGCTGTATATGCGACGAATATTCGTGGCAAATTGTGATGAAGTTTCGTCGCTATAGTGACGGTTGTGGTAAAATAGTAAAATTTGTTCGACGAACTTGCATTGATATTGCGACGATGACTTTAGGTTTAAAAAAAAAAAATACATGAAATATGGTATACCATATTGTATGCCATATTACAATGTAATATGGTAATGCCATATTACATTGTAATATGGCATTACTATT
>SNQJ01S0055457.1:6659-40717 GCA_010110895.2 Picea sitchensis
GTATCAATGACAACTCATTGATCCATCTTCATCTATGCATTCTCATCAAGGACAATACATATTATATTACATCAATCATAAATCAATCAATCCTTTGACATCAATCAATCACTTGACATCAATCAATGACATCAATCAATCGAACCATTGGCATCAATCACAACATGATCCAACACACTTCAGGTGCTAGGGTTTGTATCCGAGATAAAATCTCAGCATAAGATCTTGCGCCTCGGAAAACATCATCCAAGGGTGAATTTTTTTGTTCGAACCTTTTGAGTCCGCAACTAGCCAAATGATTACTTACGACCCTTTGTGGATCATGCTTATTGAATTCAATAAGAACCAATTTTAGGTCTTCCAGGGCTGCTGCCTCAGCTTTAGCATGCCTAAAATCTAACAAAGAATATGAATTTAAATGAACAGGAAAAGGTGGCCATACCTTCTTTGAATATCCCTTAAGCTCCTTGCTTATGCCACCTATTACTGTTTGTCTAGCAACCTCACGACAAGCCATCTTGTCGGGTATGAATAATGGTAATGCATGCGGGGGAACAGAAGCCCTGAAAACTCTGAGATATGAGAATTCAACTTCTACATACCAGTCAAATATACTGCTCAAATTCATCACTATACTATCCGAGATCCTGGGTGGTGGGTGGCCGAAAATAGTGACATGCAGTGGTACCATTACCCAGTTAAAGATTTCATATATGAAATTTGCCGCTATGTTTTCCCACAATTTTGAATGATAGACGTGGATGGGCTCAGCCTCTGATGGATTCCAACTCCATCTCATTAAGGGAAAGGATGTTAGAAAACACACGGCGTCCATAATCTACGCAGACATAAAAAATGAAGCAATCTTTCCGCTTTCTTTCTGCGCCCGATACTCTGTAACTCGACTGGTCAAGCTATCAGACAACATTTTCGCCTAGTCGAAGGAACAACCTTTGGTGACTTGATGTATTAGAGGCACTCATTGAAGAAAGAAATGTGTGGTGTCCTCTCTCTCGTATAATCTGCAGGTCATCATAGCTATATACTTGAACTGTGGTTCCAAGGAAGCTATTGAATATATACCATTACTGTCTGCCCTGAACTTCGCAGGGTGTGAAACCCAATCTCTGATTAAGCTGGACATGGTCTTGTCATATTGCACACATTCCTTCTGTTTGAACTTCTCCAAGAATTCGACATCATATGTAAGGTCCGACACGGTAGGCAACTTGTACATAGCCTACAGTTGTTCAGGTTTGAAAGTCTCGATGGTGATCTTCTACTCATTGATGATGGTACTGTTTGGTATGTCCACATGGTCTAATTCCCACTGGACCATATCATAGTAAGGGAGCAGTCGTGGCCTAGCCGCTACTTTATGCATTCCAGATTGGACGACGATCTTATATTTGGTGGTTATGTCATCTTTTTCATTGTCACTGGAATCATCAGAATAATCTACTAATTCGTCCTATAGAACATCATAAACAAACAAAAAGGTCGGGATAGAGTCAACACTTCGAGGTGAAGTATCAACGACATTGTCTGAACGTTGTCCCGAAACCTCAACGTTGGATTTAGACGCTTTTCGCGGGGCCATGACGGGAGATCCTGCTTCAGCTCTTCTGCGATAAAAATATGTATACATACAGAAATTAGTTCGTTGAGAAAAGTGTGCTCTACGTAATATAGAAATGAATTTGTGATAACGAATAACAGCTCTATATATTCAAAAACTCGGTACTTTTTAAGAACAGATCGGTCAAATCAGGCTTAAACATAAATTTAGCAATAAAAAACAAAATCTCTACTTGTCGATTCGCCTTGTTTCTAATTAATGCCATAAATTTTGGCGGTTCGAAATGTTAGTTTGCGTAAGGAAGAATTAAGACTGCCTCGTAAATTGTGCATGCATCAAATCACGATAAATACTGGCTTAGCTCAATTAATCAGGTTTTACCAACGTTAATTAATCTTTCGATACTCGCTGCATCGGGAGTTTTTTCTTTAACCCTTTGAACCTCTAACACCCAAGATTGCGATGATTGTCTTTGTTTAATAAAAAATGTAATTATGATTAGGTGCTTAATTAATTACATGATTATTTATATCGCAATTTTGTGACTCGGAGCTTTGAAGGTATAGCTTCCGGGCAGTTTGTATGCCAAGTTGCGAAACCGCAAGATTACGATGATATGTTTTAATTTAAAAGGAAGGATAAAATCAGATTAAGAGTTTAATTAATTATGTTTATATCTTTATTGCGACTTCGCGACTCGGGGCTTTGACAGTGTAGCTTTTTAAAAGAAGATACGTTGAGTTGCGAATTTATGATAGAACTTAACCATGGCTAAGCTTTTACCTTTAACCTTAACGCGGGTTACTAAAACAAGAAATTCTTGGTTTCAGCTATCGGGGTTACGACAGTAAGACTTTTGGATTTAGTAAACGCCGAGACGCGAAAACCCGATGATGCTTAACTATAATTTAGGAAAATTTTACTCTCGTTACTGACCTGGGTAAAATTTTAAAACGATTTCACCGTTTTGTTGTTCGGGACTTGTGAACTATGTGATCTATAGCATCCGACATACGAAATCCCGAGGTAAAAAAGGGGGAAAATTATTTGAACGAAAAGTAGAACTCGCCTTGAGAGTATGATAACCATCGCCGCTCGCGTGATGAGACTTCAGATATTTTGAAATAACAGAAGGAAAATACGAAAACCATCTTTCGATTTCGAGCATTAAGACATGAAATTCAAAATGGGCTAAAAAACAAAGGCGGCTCCAACATAGGCTCCAACTAGGGATCCCGTTTTCTTGTAAGACGGGAAGAACAGTAGACCACGTGCTGATATTGGGTAAATAGATTCAATGTCTTTAATACAGCGAAAAGGTTCATGAGAACAGGATAACGAAGGGAAAAGAGACTTTGTTTTTTACCTTTGAAAATCTTTTCAAACTCAGATACGTTTTTAAACTTAGTTGTAGTCCCTTTCACGACTTTCCCCTTCCCGTTGCTGATTTCAGGTCTGCCTTAAGACAATCAAAATAGTTCTAGGAGACCCAACAGATCTTGTGGCTATCAGATTTCATCAAAAGAAGAAGATTATATGTTTTTAATCAGGAAGCCTTGTCTGAACATGGGATGTAGATCAAGTTTTTAAAAAGAATTGGTTACCAGAGTAGAGTGATATTCATGTATAATAGCCTTACAGATATCTCAGATATTGCTTCACTGCCAGCGAGCCTATTCAGTACCTTGGTGAAGTTATTTGGCCCCTTTTAATGAATTTCCTTTCACCACTTCAGAATATATTTGTGCATTTAAATGCTGAGACGAGGGCAATCATTTATGAATTTCCTTTCATCGTCTCTTGGACTAGATGGGGGCAATCATTTCTGAATTTCCTTTCACCACCTGTCTTATAATTTTCTTTTTTAGAGCGCGAAGATGGGGGTAATCAGTTTGTATCAGGGCTGATATCTGTGTAATATTTTTCATTATAGGTATATCAACTTACTTTGATTACTCGGTACCAACCTTCCCTTAACCTTCACAACACCTTCGTTTTCATGGAAAAAGGGAAAATAACTTTATTAGGGTATTTTATTAGAGCAAGCCTCAATCCTCTGAAATTGTTGAAAAACCTAGGAAAGTCAGGATCACTTTAAGCATCCCTTCGTTTAGCAAGGGACCGAGGAATTGTGAAGACCCGCTTTCTTTCCACAATCTGATTTGAAGCTCTCGAGGTTGAAACAAAGTCTGTTCTCCCTACGTATGCGAAACCGAAAGATGTTAACTTTTTAAAAGGTAAACCTGAAGACATAAAAGGGTGATAGATAGTGATTTATGGACTGAAAAACAGAAATCAAAAAATCAAAACTGACTCTTGTAAATCTTTTTCGGGGGCACTTTACTTTGACTGACTGCTTTAATTTGAGTGTCTTGTTTAATTTTTCTTATTCTTTCGTGAAGGATTAAACAAGGAAACATTCTGTTATTTATTAGTTCGGACGATGTTGTTGTCTGAATGAGGTTACCTTGGTTTTCTTTAATAGCCCTTCAGAACAAGTCTTTTAGGAAATCTCACCTTTACCTTATCGTTTCATTTTCTTTGCACAATATCAAAAATCTTTGGTATCACCTGTTTAAGCCGATTTATTTCCGACACCAACTTTCAGTTTACTTCTCCTACTTGTTTTGTGTGTAGCTGGAATTATGTAAGAGGCAAATACGAAGGTTATCGAGGCTATCTGAAAGGTGTCGAAAATTCGCAAAAGAAAATCAACATAACAAAATGAAATGGAAAATATATATACACAACTAAAAATTCTATATATGAATATATAAATCTAAAATTAAATGAACTCCCTTTTTTTTTTTGGCGACTGTTTATGTCATATAATGCTTCAGATAACTCTTGTTGATAGGGGCGTTGAGGATTTCACCGTCTAGATTTTCCAGTAGGAAAGAATTTTTTCCTTCAAGAGCCGAGACTCTGAATGGCCCATACCAGAGGTGGTCGAATTTACCATGTTTCACTGCTTCTTCCCTCCTTGAATCCCTCCTTAGTACTAAATCACCTGGGAGGAAATCTCTGTCCTTTGCCCTACGGTCGAATAATGCCTTCATGCTGTCTTGATACTTCTGCATCTTTTCATCTACTTCGACCCTGTGCTGTTGAACCTCGATTAGCTGGTTTATCCTCCTGGTGACATGATTAGGTTCTTATTTCTGATCTTGCCACAACTTCATCATGGGGAGTGCTAAATTTATTGGTAACACCGCATCTGTCCCATATACCATCTGAAAAGGAGACATGCCGATAGACTTTTTAGTGCCTATGCGATTCGCCCACAAAGCGTACTTTAAATGTACATGCCAAGACTTTTTGCTTTCAGCCAACACTTTCTTAATTATATTGATCAGGCTCTTGTTAGACGACTCAGCCAGTCCTTTTCCTTGGGGGTAGTACGCTGTAGAATGGCCAAGAATGATATTATACTTTTGGTAGAATCTGATCATAGCCATAGATTTGAAATTCTGGGAATTATCCGTGACTATCTTTTGGGGGCAGCCAAATCTTGACAGGATATTGTCTTCTAAGAACTCTATTACCACTGAGTCAGTTACCCTCTTAGTCGGAATAGCTTCCACCCATTTAGTAAACTAGTCTGTGGCAGTTAAGATCCACTTGTGTTGGGTGCTAGAATGCGGATTAATTTCTCCTATGAAATCTAGCCCCCATTGTTGAAATGGGGCTTCAGTTTTGACCGGAACTAAAGGTAGTGCTGGGATTTTTTGTTTACCTGCAAATAGATGACAAGGGTTATAGGCTCGAACTTTGGCGTTAATGTCTGAAAAGAGTTTTGGCCAGTGATAACCAACCCTTAGAATTTTGTAAGCTGTGGCCCTCCAAGAGTGATGTCCTCCACAAACTCCTTCATGAAATTCACTTATAACCATTTCTGTTTCCAATTCGACTAAGCAGACTAACAAGAAACTGAGCGGGTCTTTCCAATATAGTTGATTTTTTGTGATACAATACTTAACCGCATGAAGCTTTAAAGTCTTGGCTTTTGATGGTGATAGTTCCCTCGGGCATTTTAGAGTCTTTTGATGGTGACAGTTCCCTCGGGTAGGATACTATGTTTCTGTACCATTTTGATGATGCAAACTTCTCCTCGATATTAATTGCACTTGTTGGTTCATCAAGCTCGCTTACATTCATATTTTCCTCATATCCCTATAGGCAGTTTATATCCAAAGCTCTGAGATTTGATTCAGCCAAAAGTTTGGCCAGGCCTTGTCCTTTTATTAATTTAGTAGGTTTGCTTTCCAGTTCAAATTCTTGAATCTTGGCCAGCCATCATCCTCTTTTCCTGTCACTGTCTGGTTGTACCAAAATATCTTTCACAGGACTGGTTGGTACGTACGCAATGATATTGGAGTGCAATACATATGTTCTAAATGCCTTCAGTGCTTTTACCATGGCGTATGCTTGTTTTTATATTATATCATATTTAAGTTCTGCGTCTCTGAGACTCTTGCTGAAAAAGGCGATCGACTGTTCGAAACCCTCTTCGTTCTTTTGGAGGAGCACTGCAGCAATCGTGTGTTCGGAGGTAAATGAAAAAATAAGAAAGTCTTTCAGATAATCGAGACTTGCCAATACAGGTGCCTCGGCTATTACCTTCTTAATACGGGCGAATGACGCTTTGGCTTCTGTTGTCCACTTTACTTCGTTGTTCTTTTTCAGCATATCTGTGATCAATTTTACAATTTCAGCGAAATTTGGGACAAATCTTTGTAAAAAATTTAATTTTCCTAAGAAAGATTGAATTTCTTTTACATTTTTGGGAATGTTTATAGTGTCTATTGCTTCAACCCTCTTAGGATCAATCTTAATTCCATCCTTAGATACAATATGACCCAGTAATTTACCCTCTTGGATGGCGAAGTGTGATTTATTGGGGTTTAAGGATAGACCAAACCTGTGGCATTTTTCGAATGTTTGTTTAAGATGTACCAGATGCTGTTCGTCGGATTTGGAGAAAACTGTTAAATCATCGAGATAGATGACTACGAAGTTATCCCTCTCTCCGATGAAAGCGATGTCCATAGCACGTTGGAACGTGGCTCCTGCATTCATCAAAATGAAAGGCATCTTATCATACATGACCGTACCCCAAGGAGTAGTAAAAGATGTTTTTTCTTTATCTTGTTCATTCATGGCAATTTGATTATATCCAGAGAAACTGTCAATCATAGATATTCTATTCGCCCTAACAACCCTTTCTAGCACATGATCCATTTTAGGCAGCGGATAGTGGTCTTTAAGAGAGGACTTATTTAAATTTCTGAAATCCACACACAGTATGATTTCTCCACTCTTTTTTCTGACCGGGACCAGATTCACCACCCAGTCAGAATATCTCAGAGGTACTATAATTTTTTCCTCCAAAAGTTTCTTCACTTCTCTCTCGACCACAGGTAATAAAATGGGGTTGATCTGCCTAAGCTTTTGTCTAAAAGGTTTGACCCCAGGTTTTAAAGGTATCTTGTGATCGATCAAGGTAGTGTCATAAGTTCTTAACTCGTCATAAGACTAGGTGAAAACATCTTTAAATTGTCTGAGTAGGTCCTTATATTAGTCCTTTATTTCAGGGGGGAGAATCTTAGATATTTTAACCATCCTAGACTCTTCTTTGGTTCCTATGTCACAGTCCTCAACCTCTTCGGGCTGGGGTTGTAAAATGGATTTTATGGGTATGTTGTTTTGATCAAACAGTCTTTCTAGAGGGATCAGTCCCTTTGGAATTCTGTTATTTTTTAGGACCAACATACGATGATTTGCAATTTTGTCTTGGAAAGCTTGAGGATCCTCCCCTTCTTGCATAATCCATATCTGGTCATTTTGATTTTCTTGGTCTGCATGAGTTTCGAAAAATTGACCTACTACTTCAAGAAAACTCCTAATTTGTTCATCATCCTCAAAACCCTGCCAGTTCTGGATATTATCTGGTATAGATGGTCTGTGTCTTATCTCTATGTGATACTTCAATTTAAATTTTGTAGGAGTGAAAGTTGAAGCCGCTTTAGCTAATACATCATCATGTAAGTTTTCTATGCATGGGATGAAGTGAACATTTACAGATGAGAAATTGTTTTCCATCAGATCCCAGGCACAATTCCTGTATGATCTTAATCTGGGATGTTTGGATTGGTACTGTCGATTTATTTGTTTGACTATTAGCTCTGCATCTTCATATACCTCTAGGTTATTTATTTTTATCTTCCTGGCAGCCTCTAATCCTAAGACCAATGCTTCATATTCACATACGTTGTTAGTATAATCTATATCCCATTGCAGTCTATAAGAAAAAGGAACAACGAAATTTCCTTCAGGAGCCACTAAAAGCACTCCTGCACCATCCCCTTCGCAAGATGAGGCACTGTCAAATTTTTTTTTCCAGATACCGGTGCTACACACATCCTCAATCATGTAACCTGAATCTTCCTGTTCTATATCATTTTCCTCTGGACAACCATCTAAACCATCGTCAAAAGATAAGATACAATTTCCTAAATCTTGATCTCCAATGTAAATAGGGAAGTTGTTCGAATTTTGAGGGTCGCTTACTGTATATGCTAACCTCATCTCTTTGTACAACCAAGTAAATTGCCCACCAAACACAGGAATTGTGGCGAACGTCATATCTAGTTGAAGAGAACCCCCCAGCTTGGCTCCCCATGACCTAGACAACAGTAAGCCATAATTGGGGGGAATATCAACAATAACCACATCCATCAAGATACTCTTAACTGGGACCTGTGCCAGGGTAACTACTAAATCCTTTATCATTCCCATACACTTAAATCTTCTTGAGTCAAAAGAGTAAATATCTCCGTAAGTTCTGGTGATCTGGAGACCCAATTTGTCCATAATAATTTTAGGCATCACGTTATGGGAGGCTCCGAAGTCTAGCATGCAATTATGTAGCAGTTGATCGTATACATTTAAGGTGATATAAAAGGGAGCAACAGTGTCTTTGGCCCCTTCAAAATGTGNCCATAATAATTTTAGGCATCACGTTATGGGAGGCTCCGAAGTCTAGCATGCAATTATGTAGCAGTTGATCGTATACATTTAAGGTGATATAAAAGGGAGCAACAGTGTCTTTGGCCCCTTCAAAATGTGGACCAAAAGTGATGCCGGGTTTATCATCTTCCAGGTTTAAAATGTCAGACTGGCTTTCTAGCTCTGAGACACCAATCACTTTGGTAATCTTCTTTCGATAAACTGGGTTTTTTGCTAATTCTACCAGAGGAATTGGTATCTTAATTTTATTTATCTCGTTTTCGAAACTGAAAACTCTGCTCACCTTGTCTGTTTCTCTAGTTGGGACTTCTGAATCCTTCCTTTCTGACTTATTCGTCTGGACCACTTTATTACTCATGGTCTTGGTTGAAGGCGTAATTTTATTAGTTGTTTCGGTTCCTTGTTCTTGGGTCTCAACTTTTCCCACTTCGGACTCTTGTGTGCCTACTAATTTTGCTTTGCTGTTAGGTAATAGGTTTTCTTCCGGAGTAGGCTCATAAGTTTGACCTCTTGGGAGAATTTTCTTAGGTTGAGTAGTTGAAATGGGCTTACTCTTAGATCTCAAGTTATACTTAGGTTGGACCTTGGCCATTATCATTTTGGTTTCTTGTTGAGAGCTACAAAGGTTAGTATGATCTCTTTCTTCACCCTTAACCGACGATTGTTGAGTGTTTAGAGATTTGTCATAATATTCTCTAGTCAGATACGGTTGTGTGCAATCATCACTGAAGTTCATGACATCATTATCCTAATCTCCGAAATCTTAGAGATCATTCGCTCCTATAAAATTTTCGTTCTTTAGGGGAGCTTGTATTTATTGGTCTTGATTTTAGATCTGTCTTTGATGGTTCAGGGGTTGGGGTTCCTATTGAAATCCTTTTTGGTGAAAGAATCAGCTTTGGCTTGTTCTAGCTCCATTCTGGATATTTTATTAGACAATTCCTTAATTACCCTAGCCATATTGTCTACTTTGTCATATGTGTATCTATTAGACCCTGATGACCCTGCTTGTTCTCTAAAGCGTCTATTTTCTCGATTTCCTGTTTGTACTTTAGCTTTTAACTTACTAGAAGCCATCATATTTGACTCAATTTCTACAGCATCATATTGCATTCGGTTTAGAGTAGCACCCCTTCTTTCCCGTAGAAGAAGTGTAAAATCTGGTTCGAAAGCCCCCGTGAAAAGTTACTTTGGCTGCGGGTTGGGACGGTTTAAACTCGGCTGGGATTTTGTTATACAGCTTATTAAATCTTTGAATAAACTCCATAACTGTTTCTGAATTCTTTTTTCTTAAAGACCCAAACTTGGTTAGATAATATAGGTGGTCCTTTCTTTTGCCCCGTTTTCTAAGGAAAGCATCTTCCAAGGCGTCATAGGACAAGATAGATCTTGCGGATAGACTCCGAAACCAACTTCGGATCTATCCTTCGAAGGTTTGGAAGAGAATACTTGAATACACATCTTCATGTTCGAGACCTAGGATGTCTACGAATTGGTCAAAGAAATTTATGTGTTCGGCTGTGGTCAGATCTCCTTCCACAGTGAATTTTGGCAAATTTTTTATATAATTTTCGGGAAGGTCGTGTAGAGGAACGGGAAATACCAAGGGAGCGTATCTTGCTGCCACTTTAGAGAACACTCTGGGAGGGAGGGCAAGCCCTTGGAATCCAGCTCCTCCAGCTCCTCCTCCGATAACCCCTCCACCTCCTCCTCCGGCGACTGCCATCGTTATTAGTGGAAAGTTGTAAAGGGGGTTTTGGAAGATTAAAAGTGAATCTTTACTCTCTTCGCGGGGTGAAAAATCCGAGGATGACTAGTAAGGGATGCGAGGGCTTGGCTCTTCGGAATTGCAAGAGATTTAGTTAGGGGAACCAACGGGTGTGGAAGATGGATCTGTTAAATATTCTTCGAGACCGTGTGAGGTCACGAAATTCAACTGAAGAGTTGATGATATATCGATAGTAGATAAATTTTCTGTAGGACTTTTTCCTTTATGTTTTGCAGGGGTTATCGGACGAGTTTCTCTTCTAACTTCAGAGTAGTTTGATGTTAGATCCTTAGTGTCAAAGAGAGGGCTGCGTGAAGTCGAAGGTTCAGAAGAACTTTTGGTCTTTAGTTGCAGGTATTTAGGCTGATAGAATGGAGGGGTCGGCTTAAGAGATCCTCTCATCTTTAAAATTTTCTCAGGGTCAGTAACGGGTGTGGTCTGTTTACCATCTGGGTTTTGCCTGGTATTCCTTCGTTCAGATGTCAGCTTATTAATCGTGGAGTCACCAATTGAAAGATTGGAAAGCCTTTAAAAGGAGTGCACTCTTTGTTCACTATCAAAGGGTGACACTTTCAACGAAATAAATGTCGTTTTCTCAGGGAAAACGATTTTGTAACTTCGGTCCCCGACAATGGCGCCAAAAAGATGTTGTTCCAGAGTCTGTACTTAAGGCTTAGAAGTACAGTGTCTAGGCATCCGAAAGTGAGTAAAGGGTAGAGAAGGAAGAACCGTCAACCTTCGACAAGGGAAATTAGGGATGATTTTTGTGTTGGCGTTGTCTAGCTTCCAACTGTTCCTGGATGTTTATATCCCATTCAATCCCTGCCCATGAACGTTCGAGTTCAACCTGGGTAATGGATGTTTTAAGAATAGTATCAAAAAGGTTTAAGGAAATATGTGTTTGATCTGATAGTCCGGGTTCGATATTAGGCTGTCTTGTTACAGGGACATTCATGGAGGAACAATAAGATAAGAAAATCTCAGGGGGAATTTAAGTGCTTTCTCAATTTCGGTTGTATAAAAGAGAGTTTACAGTTTCAGGAGTGAAAAAAGGGTGCAAACCAAAGGCCATTTTTCGTAACTGAGTTATATTTTAATAAAAATGTATGAGGTGGGAGAAAACATTAAGTTGTCTATCCAGTAAGGCTCCTATCAAGGGAGAATCTCACGTATAAATAGAAGAAGAAAAATGTAAAGAAATAACCCGATGAAGCATAAGATATATATAGAATTCTTGAAATATTGACCGGTCTTATACCCGCTGATAGCTGGTACAGAGGAAAAATATTAAACAATATAAAAAACCAAAATTCATTCACTATAATAGAGGTTGTACTAAATTATAGTGAAGCATTCGTCAGATACAAATATGAAATGAAATGAAATAGCGAGATACAAGGAAACAAACTCATAACACAGTCGTGTTGGAATTGAGAATCTTCAGATTTGCTTTATATTAACTCTCAAAATGGAAAACCTCTATTACAATCGACACAAAAAGGTCCAGCCTCTTGTTCCTTCTTTCTATAGTATATTTATAAAATTTTACATAAGATGGAATCTCAATCGTTGCAAAATTTTCAGTTATGATAAGGAGGAGAGCAATCTTTCCATTTCTTCATCTCTGTCTTTATTTGGTACCAGAAGCTTGTCCTCGTGCATGCTCGGTAAAAGTGACACATCTTTCCACCAGCCGAGATATCAACCTTGACGGTTCTGCTTGACAATTGGCTTCAAAAGAGTAACAATCTCGGGCTAATTGCGACAACCTTTCTTCCATCTGTTTGTCTATGATGTCGATAACGCACAATTGCACACTTTGTTTAATCATACATTTATCTATTTGAACTATGTCTACCATGGTTACTTGCAAGATCTCAGCTGAATCTCTTTCTTCTTTCTCAGTTGAATCAAGTGAGATTTTCGCTATATTCATTTGACTCAATGCCTCAGCATTTCCTTCGCTATCAATACCTAACAGATTACCATCTATAGAACCAAAAGCCTCTTCTAAGGATTTCGTTACCCTCTTGGCTTGCAACTTACCTTCTGATATATTGTGCTCCCATTGTTTTAATAAAATATTTCCTCTAGTTTGCTCCGAAATGGAAAACCTGGGGGTGCTTCCCAATTCCCTGTTGTTTGTAGCTATTACAGCCTCTTGGAAAGCGACCCTAGCTGCTCCAACTTCTCTTTGTCTAACAGATAAATTTTCCAAAATTTGATTAATGAGTAAGTAGTTGTCCCGAATTACCTCTACCTTGGTGAGTAAATTTCGCTGGGCTGTAGAAACTCTAGTCCGAATCTCCATCGCCTGGGACTGGAATATCTCGATATTTATAACTTTAATTTCGACGATTTTTACTCTAGCCTGTAGCTATTCGATCAAGTCTTTTTGTTGGCCCGCTTGTATCTGACCATTCTGAGCCACTAGATATTCTTGTTCGAGCTTATTTTTGAGCAGCTCTATCTCACTTTTATCAGCCAACTTTGCTTGTTCTATCCCTACACTCGCCTAGTCCTTGGCAGCCTCCTCTGTTGTGGCTAGTCTGGCTTCCAGGGTTTTGATGAGGCGATTTTTTCGCTTCAGCTGGTTTTCAAAACCCCGACTGAAAATATATTCGCTGTGGCATATGACCCTAATGTCCCTTCTATTTCTATCGTGAACTGTTCATTCTTCTTGTCTTTCCCATCGGTCAATACTTTGTATTTCTTGGCTATTGATTCCCCTTCCTGATAGAATTCTCTCTTTACCATAGCCTTTCTCTTCTTATCAAAGAAGAACTCATTTGGAGGGAGCTCTTCCATCCTTATAGGTCTCAATTCTTCATTTAAAATCCACCTTGCGTCAATGTTTCCCTGAGTAGACTGCAAGGGAGTAATGGATGCGATGGGATCTCTGATTTGCTTAGCTGGGTGCCCCGGAGTAGTAACTGGAGTCTGCCTTTTCGGCGGATCGGGAGTCTTTATATTTGTTTTCAGACTCTTAGTTTTATCTTCCCCGTCCTGGTGTTTTTCTTGACTGGGTGTCGCATCTTTGGAGCCTTCAACATCTTTTTGTTTCACCTCCGTTGTACTCGGATTCTCACCCTGCAATACTGCGGGAAGGCAACTGCATCGATGTTCTTGGAATTTCAGAACATCGGCCCTCTCTTCATGTGCCAGGGTTTCTATCCGAGCTAAAATCTTGGCATAATATCTTGCGCCTCGGAAAATGTCATCCAAGGGTGAATTTTTGTATTCGAACCTTTTGAGTCCGCAACTGGCCAAATGATTACTTACGACCCTTTGCGGATCGTGCTTCTTGAATTCAATAAGAACCAATTTTAGGTCTTCCAGGGCTGCTGCCTCAGCTTTAGCATGCCTGAAATCTAACAAAGAATATGAATTTAAATGAACAGTAAAAGGTGGCCATACCTTCTTTGAATATCCCTTAAGCTCCTTGCTTATGCTACCAATTACTGTTTGTCTAGCAACCTCACGACAAGCCAGCTTGTCGGGTATGAATAATGGTAATGCATGCAGGGGAACAGAAGCCCCGAAAACTTTGAGATATGAGAATTCATCTTCTACATACCAGTCAACTATACTGCTCAAATTCATCACTATACTATCCGAGATCCTGGGTGGCGGGTGGCTGAAAATAGTGACATGCAGCAGTACCATTACCCAGTTAAAGATTTCATATATGAAATCTGTCGCTTTGTTTTCCCACAATTTTGAATGATAGATGTGGATGGGCTCGGCCTCTGATGGAGTCCAACTCTAGCTCATTAAGGGAAAGGGTGTTAGAAAACACACGACGTCCATAATGTACGCAGACATAAAAAATGAAACAATCTTTCTGCTTTCTTTCTGCGCCCGATACTCTATAACTCGACTGGTCAAGATATCAGACAACATTTTCACCCAGTCGAAGGAACATCCTTCGGTGAATTGATGTATTAGAGGCACCCATTGAAGAAATAAATTTGTGGTGTCGTCTCTCCCGTATAATCTGCAGGTCATCATAGCTATATAATTGAACTGTGGTTCCAAGGAAGCTATTGAATATATACCATTACTGTATGCCCTGAATTTCACAGGGTGTGAAACCCAATCTCTGATTAAGATGGACATGGTCTTTTCAAATTGCACACATTCCTTCTATTTGAACTTCTCCAATAATTCAGCATCGTATGTAAGGTCCGACATGGTAGGCAACTTGTACATAGCCTTCAGTTGTTCGAGTCTGAAAGTCCCGATGGTGACCTTCTGCTCATTGATGATGGTTCTGGTTGGTATGTCCACATGGTCTAATGACCACTAGACCATATCATAGTAAGGGAGTAGTTGTGGCCTGGCTGCTTCTTTATGCATTCCAGATTGGATGACGATCTTATATTTGGTGGTTATGTCATCTTTTTCATTGTCACTGGAATCATCAAAATAATCTACTAATTTAGCCTATAGAACATCAGAAACAAACAACCAGGTTGGGACAGAGTCGACACTTTGAGGTGAAGTATTAGCGACGTTGTCTAAACCTTGTCCCAAAACCTCAACGTTGGCTTTAGACGCTTTTCGTGGGGCCATGATGGGAGATCCTGCTTTAGCTCTTCTGCGATAAAAATATGTATACATACAGAAATTAGTTTGCTGAGAAAAGTGTGCTCTGCGTAATATAGAAATGAATTTGTGATAATGAATAACAACTCTATATATTCAAAAACGTAGTACTTTTTAAGAACAAATCAGTCAAATCACGCTTAAATATAAATTTAGCAATAAAAAACCCAATCTCTACTTGTCGATTCGCCTTGTTTCTAATTAATGCCATAAATTTTGGCGGTTCGAAATGTCAGTTAACGTAAGGAAGAATTAAGATTGCCTCGTAAACTGTGCATGCATCAAATCACGGGAAATACTGGCTTAGCTCAATTAATTAGGTTTTACAAACGTTAATTAATCTTTCGGTACTCGCTGCATCAGGAGTTTTTGCTTTAACCCTTTAAACCTCTAACACCCAAGATTGTGATGATTGTCTTTGGTTAATAAAAAACATAATTATGATTAGGCGCTTAATTAATTACATGATTATTTATATCGCAATTTCGTGACTCGGAGCTTCGAATTTATAGCTTCCGGGCAGTTTGTATGCCGAGCTGCGAAACCGTGAGATTGCGATGATTTGTTTTAATTTAAAAGGGAGGATAAAATCGGATTAAGTGTTTAATTAATTATGTTTATATCTTTATCGCGACTTCGTGACTCGGGGCTTTGACAGTGTATCTTTTTAAAAGAAGATACGCCGAGTTGCAAATTTATGACAGAACTTAACCATGGATAAGCTTTTACCTTTAACCTTAACGCGAGTTACTAAAACAAGAAATTCATGGTTTCGGCTATCGGGGTTACGACAGTAAGACTTTTGGATTTAGTAAACATCGAGACACGAAAACCCGATGATGCTTAACTGTAATTTAGGAAAATTTTACTCTCGTTACTGACCTAGGTAAAATTTTAAAACGATTTCGCTGTTTTGTTGTTCGGGACTTGGGAACTATGTGATCTATAGCATCCAACGTACTAAATCCCGAGGTAAAAAAGGGGGAAAAATATTTGAACGAAAAGTAGAACTTGCCTTGAGAGTATGATAACCATCATCACTCGCGTGATGAGACTTCAGAGATTTTGAAACAACATAAGGAAAATACGAAAACCATCTTTCGATTTCGAGCATTAAGACATGAAATTCAAAACGGGCTAAAAAACAAAGGCGGCTTCAACATAGGCTCCAACTAGGGATCCCTTTTTCTTGTAAGACGGGAAGAATAGTAGACCACGTGCCGATATTGGGTAAATGGAGTCAATGGCTTTAATCCAACGAAAAGGTTCCTGAGAACAGGATAAAGAAGGGGAAAGAGACTTTGTTTTTTAACTTTGAAAATCTTTTCAAACTCAGATGCTTTTTTAAACTTAGTTGTAGTCCCTTTCACAACTTTCCCCTTCCCGTTACTGAATTCAGGTCTGCCTTAAGACAATCAAAATATTTCTAGGAGACCCAATAGATCTTGTGGCTATCAGATTTCATCAAAAGAAGAAGATTATATGTTTTTAATCAGGAAGTCCTGTCTGAACATGGGATGTAGATCAGGGTTTTAAAAAGAGTTAGTTACCAGAGTAGAGTGATATTCATGTACATAACATCCTTACAGATATCTCAGATATTGCTTCACTGCCAGCGAGCCTGTTCAGTACCCCGGTGAAGTTATTTGGCCCCTTTTACTGAATTTCCTTTCACCACTTCGGAATATATTTGTGCATTTAAATGCTGAGATGAGGGCAATCATTTCTGAATTTCCTTTCATTGTCTCTTGGACTAGATGGGGGCAATCTGTTTGTATCAGGGCTGATATCTGTGTAATATTTTGCATTATAGGTCCATCAACTTACTTTGATTACTCGGTACCAACCTTCCCTTAACCTTCACAACACCTTTGTTTTCAGGGAAAAAGGGAAAATAACTTTCTTAGGGTATTCTATTTGAGCAAGCCTCAATCCTCTGAAATTGTTGAAAAGCCTAGGAAAGTCAGGATCACTTTAAGCATCCCTTTGTTTAGCAATGGACCGAGGAGTTGTGAACACCTGCTTTCTTTCCACAATCTGATTTGAAGCTCTCGAGGTTGAAACAAAGTCTCTTCTCCCTACGTATGCGA
Organism: Picea sitchensis; assembly: GCA_010110895.2. Taxonomy (NCBI): domain Eukaryota; kingdom Viridiplantae; phylum Streptophyta; class Pinopsida; order Pinales; family Pinaceae; genus Picea; species Picea sitchensis. The sequence goes on from SNQJ01S0055457.1 coordinate 23,734, forward strand.
AACGAAAAGATGTTGACTTTTTAAAAGGTAAACCCAAAGACAGAAAAGGGTGATAGATAGTGATTTATGGACTGAAAAATAGAAGTCAAAAAATCAAAACTGACTCTTGTAAATCTTTTTCGGGGGCACTTTACTTTGACTGACTGCTTTAATTCGAGTGACTTGTTTAATTTGTCTTATTCTTTCATGAACGATTAAACAAGGAAACATTATATTATTTATTAGTTCGGACGATGTTGCTGTCTGAATGAGGTTACCTCGGTTTTCTCTAATACCCCTTCAGAACAAGTCTTTTAGGAAATCTCACCTTTACCTTATCGTTTCATTTTCTTTGCACAATATCAAAAATCTTTGGTATCACCTGTTTAAGCCGATTTATTTCCGACACCAACTTTCGGTTTACTTCTCCTGCTTGTTTTGTGTGCAGCTGAAATTCTGTATGAGGCAAATACGAAGGTTATCGAGGCTATCTGAAAGATGTCGAAAATTCGCGAAAGAAAATCAACATAACAAAACAAAATGGAAAATATATATACACAAGTAAAAATTCTATATATAAATATATAAATCTAAAATTAAATGAACNGCGACTGTTTATGTCATATAATGCTTCAGATAACGCCCGTTGACAGGGGCGTTGGGGATTTCACCATCTAGATTTTATAGTAGGAAAGAATTTTTTCCTTCGAGAGCCAAGACTCTGAATTGCCCATACCAGAGGTGATCGAATTTACTATGTTTCACTGCTTCTTCCCTCCTTGCATCCGTCCTTAGTACTAAATCACCTGGGAGGAAATCTTTGTCCTTTGCCCTATGGTCGAATAATGCCTTCATGTCGTCTTGATACTTTTGCATCTTTTCATCTACTTCAACCCTTTGCTGTTGAACCTCGATTAGCTGGTTTATCCTCCTGGTGACATGATTAGGTTCTTCTTTCTGATCTTGCCACAACTTCATCACGGGGAGTGCTAAATTTATTGGTAACACCACATCTGTCCCATATACCATCTGAAAAGGAGACATGCCGATATACTTTTTAGTGCCTATGCGATTCGTCCACAAAGCGTACTTTAAATGTACATGCCAAGACTTTTTGCTTTCATCCAACACTTTCTTAATTATATTGATCATGCTCTTGTTAGACGACTCAGCTAGTCCATTTCCTTGGGGGTAGTACATTGTAGAATGGCCAAGAATGATATTATACATTTGGCAGAAGCTGATCATAGCCATAGATTTGAAAGCTTGGGCATTATCCGTGACTATCTTTTGGGGGCAGCCAAATCTTGATAGAATATTTTCTTCTAAGAACTCTATTACCATCGAGTCAGTTGCCCTATTAGTCAGAATAGCTTCCACCCATTTAGTAAAGTAGTCTGTGGCAGTTAAGATCCACTTGTGTTGGGCGCTAGAATGCGGATTAATTTCTCCTATGAAATCTAGCCCCCATTGTTGAAAAGGGGCTTCAGTTTTGACTGAAACTAAAGGTAGCGCCGGGAGTTTCTATTTACCTGCAAATAGATGACAAGGGTTACAGGCTCATAGTTTGGCATTAATGTCTGAAAAGAGTTTTGGCCAGTAATACCCATCCCTTAGAATTTTGTAAGCTGTGGCCCTCCAAGCGTGATGTCCTCCACAAACTCTTTCATGAAATTCACTTATAACCCTTTATGTTTCCAATTCGACTAAGCAGACTAACAAGAAATCGAGCGGGTCTTTCCAATATAGTTGATTTTCGGCGATACAATACTTAACCGCATGAAGCTTTAAAGTCCTGGATTTTGATGGTGATAGTTCCCTCGGGCATTTTAGAGTCAGTAGGTGGGATACTATGTTTCTGTACCATTCTGATGATGCAAACTTCTCCTCAATCTTAATTGCACTTGTTGGTTCATCAATCTCGCTTACGTTCATATTTTTCTCATATCCCTGTAGGCAGTTTATATCTAGAGCTCTGAGATTTGATTCAGCCAAAAGTTTGGCCAGGCCTTGTCCTTTTATTAATTTAGTAGGTTTGATTTCTAGATCAAATTCTTGAATCTTGGCCAACCATCATCCTCTTTTCCTGTCACTGTCTGTTTGTACCAAAATATCTTTCACTGAATTGGTTGGTACGTACACAATGATCTTGGAGTGCAATACATACGTTCTAAATGCCTTCAGTGCTTTTACCATGGCGTACGCTTGTTTTTCTATTATATCGTATTTAAGTTCCGTGTCTCTGACATTCTTGCTGAAAAAGGTGATTGGTTGTTCGAAACCCTCTTCATTCTTTTGGAGGAGCACTGCAACAATCATGTGTTCGGAGGAAAATGAAAAAATAAGAAAGTCTTTCAGATAATCGGGACCTGCCAATATAGGTGCCTCAGCTATTACCTTCATAATATGGGTGAACGACACTTTGGATTCTGTTGTCCACTTTACTTCGCTATTCTTTTTCACCATATCTGTGATCAATTTTACAATTTCAACGAAATTTGGGACAAATCTTCGTAAAAAAAATATTTTTCATAAGAAAGATTGAATTTCTTTTACATTTCAGGGAATGTTTATAGTGTCTATTGCTTCAACCCTCTTAGGATCAATCTTAATTCCATCCTTAGATACAATATGACCCAGTAATTTACCCTCTTGCATGGCGAAGTGTGATTTCTTGGGGTTTAAGGATAGACCAAACCTGCGGCATTTTTCGAATGTTTGTTTAAGATGTACCAGATGCTCTTCGTCAGATTTGGAGAAGACTGTTAAATCATCGAGATAGATGACTACGAACTTATCCCTCTCTCCGATGAAAGCATTGTCCATAGCGCGTTGGAATGTGGCTCCTGCATTCATCAAACCGAAAGGCATCTTATCATACATGAACGTACCCTAAGGAGGAGTAAAAGTTGTTTTTTCTTTATCTTGTTCATTCATGGCAATTTGATTATATCCAGAGATACCATCAATCATAGATATTCTATTCACCCCAACTACCCTTTCTAGCACATGATCCATTTTATGCAGTGGATAGTTGTCTTTAAGAGAGGACTTATTTAAATTTATGAAATCCACGCATGGTCTGATTTCTCCACTCTTTTTTCTAACCGGGACCAAATTCGCCACCCAGTCAGAATATCTCAGAGGTGCTATAATTTTCAACTCCAAAAGTTTCTTCACTTCTCTCTCGACCACAGGTAATAAAATGGGGTTGATCTGCATAAGATTTTGTCTAAAAGGTTTGACCCCGGGTTTTAAAGGTATCTTGTGATCGATCATGGTAGTGTCGTAAGTTCTTAACTCGTCATAAGACCAGGTGAAAATGTCTTTAAATTGTCTGAGTAGGTCCTTATATTTGTCCTTTCTTTCAGGGGGGAGAAGCTTAGATATTTTAACCATCCTGGACTCTTCTTTGGTTCCTATGTCACAGTCCTCAACCTCTTCGGGTTGGGGTTGTAAGGTGGATTTTACGGGTATGTCATTTTGATCAAACAGTCTTTCTAGAAGGACCAGTCCCTTTGGAATCTGGTCATTTTTTAGGACCAGCATACGATGATTTGCGATTTTGTCTTGGAAAGCTTGAGGATCCTCCCCTTCTTGCATGATCCATATCTGTTCATTTTGATTTTCTTGGTTTGCATGAGTTTCGGAAAATTCACCTATTGCTTCAAGAAACTTCTTAATTTGTTCATCATCCTCAAAAACCTGCCGGTGCTGGATATTATCTGGTATAGATGGTCTGTGTCTTATCTCTATGTGATACTTCAATTTAAAGGTTGTAGGAGGAGTGAAAGTTGAAGCCGCTTTAGCTAATGCGTTAGCATGTAAGTTTTCTTTGCGTGGGATTAAGTGGACATTTAAAGAGGAGAAAAAGTTTTCCATCAGATCCCAGGCACAATTCCTGTATGATCTTAATCTGGGATGTTTGGCTTGGTACTGTCGATTTATTTGTTTGACTATTAACTCTGCATCTCCGTATATCTCTAGGTTATTTATTTTTAGCTTCCTGGCAGCCTCTATTCCTAAGACCGATGCTTCATGTTCACATACATTGTTGGTATAATCTATATCCCATTGCAGTCTGTAAGAAAAAGGAACAACAAACTTTCCTTCATGAGCCACTAAAAGCACTCCTGCACCAGCCCCTTCGCAAGATGAGGCATTGTCAAAAAACATTTTCCAGATACCGGTACTACACATATCCTCGGTCATGTAACCTGACTCTTCCTACTCTATATCATTTTCCTCTGGACAACCATCTAAACCGTCATCAAAAGATAAGATACAATTTCCTAAATCTTGATCTGCAATGTAAATAGGGAAGTTGTTCAGATTTTGAGGGTCGCTTACTATATATGCTAACCTCGTCTCTCTGTACAACTGAGTAAATTGCCCACCAAACATAGGAATTGTGGCGAATGTCATATCCAGTTGAAGAGAACCCCCCAGCTTGGCTCCCCATGACCTAGAAAACAGTAAGCCATACTTGGGGGGAATATCAACAATAACCACATCCATCAAGATACTCTTAATTGGGACATGTGCCAGGGTAACTACTAAATCCTTTATCATTCCCATACACTTAACTCTTCTCGAGTCAAAAGAGTAAAGATCTCCGTAAGGTTTGGTGATCTGGAGACCCAATTTGTCCATAATAATTTTAGGCATCACGTTATGGGAGGCTCCGAAGTCTAGCATGCAATTATGTAGTAGTTGATCGTATACATTTAAGGTGATATAAAAGGGAGAAACAGTGTCTTTGGCCCCTTCAAAATGTGGACCAAAAGTGATGTTGGGTTTATCATCTTCCAGGTTTAAAACGTCAGACCGGATTTCTAGCTCTGAGACACCTATCACTTTGGTAATCTGCTTTCGATAAACTGGGTTTTTTGCTAATTCTACTATAGGAATTGGTATCTTAATTTTATTTATCTCGTTTTAAAAACTGAAAAATCTGCTCACCTTGTCTGTTTCTCTAGTTGGGACTTCCGTATCCTTTCTTTCCGACTTATTCATCTGGACCGCTTTATTACTCATGGTCTTGGTTGAAGGCACAATTTTAATAGCTGTTTCGGTTCCTTGTGCTTGGGTCTAAACTTTTCCCACTTCAGACTCTTATGTGCCTACTACTTTCGCTTTGTTGTTAGGTAATAGGGTTTCTTTCGGAGTAGGCTCATAATTTTGACCTCTTGGGAGAATTTTCTTAGGTTGAGTAGTTGAAATGGGCTTACTCTTAGATCTCAACTTATACTTAGGTTGGAACTCGGCCATTATCATTTCGGTTTCTTGTTGAGAGCTACAAAGGTCAGTATGATCTCTTTCTTCACCCTTAACCGACGATTGTTGAGTGTTTAGAGATTTTTCATAATCTTCTCTAGTCAGATACAATTGTGTGCAGTCATCACTGAAGTTCATGACATCATTATCTGAATCTCCGAAATCTTGGAGATCATTCGCTCCTATAAAATTTTCGTTCTTTAGGGGAGCTTGTATTTTTTGGTCTTCATTTTTTATCTGTATTTTTTGGTTCGGGGGGTTGGGGTTCCTCTTGAAATCCTTTTTGGTGAAAGAATCGGCTTTGGCCTGTTCTAGCTCCATTCTAGATATTTTATTAGACAGTTCCTTAATTACCCTAGCCATATCGTCTACTTTGTCATCTGTGTATCTATTAGACCCTGACGACCTTGCTTGTTCTCTAAAGCGTCTATTTTCTCGATTTCCTATTTCTACTTTAAATTTTAACTTACCAGAAGCCATCATATTTGACTCAATTTCTACAGTGTCATCTTGCATTCGGTTTAGAGTAGCACCCCTTATTTCCCGTAGAAGAAGTGGAAAGTTGTAAAGGGGGTTTTGGAAGATTAAAAGTGAATCTTTACTTTCTTCGCGGGGTGAAAAATCCGAGGGTGACTGGTAAGGGATGCGAGGGCTTGGCTCTTCGGACTTGCAAGAGATGTAGTCAGGGGAACCAACGGGTGTGGAAGCTGGTTGTGTGAAATATTCTTCGAGACCGTGTGAGGTCACGAAATTCAACTGAAGAGTCGATGATATATCGGCAGTAGATAAATTTCCTGCATGACTTTTTCCTTTATGTTCTGCAGGGGTTATCAGACGAGTTTTTCTTGTAACTTCGGAGTAGTTCGATGTTAGATCCTTAGTGTCGAAGAGAGGGTTGCGTGAAGTCGAAGGTTCAAAATAACTTTTGGTCTTCAGTTGTAGGTATTTAGGCTGATAGACTGCAGGGGTCGGCTTAAGAGATCCTCTCGTCTTTAAAATTTTCTTAGGGTTGGTAATGGGTGTGGTTTGTTTACCATCCAGGTTTTTCCTGGTATTCCTTCATCTGGATGTCATCTTATTAATCGTGGAGTTGCCAAGTGAAAGATTGGAAAGCCTTTAAAAGGTCTGCACTCTTTGTTCACTATCAAAGGGTGGCACTTTCAACAAAATAAATGTCGTTTTCCTAGGGAAAAAGATTTCGTAACTTCGGTCCCCGACAACAGCGCCAAAAAGATGTTGTTCCAGAGTCTATACTTAAGGCTTAGAAGTACAGTGTCCAGGCATACGAAAGTGAATAAACGGTAGAGAAGGAAGAAATGTCAACCTTCGGAAAGGGAAATTAGGGATGATTTCTGTGTTGGCGTTGTCTAGCTTCCAACTATTCCTAGATGTTTATATCCCGTTCAATCGCTGCCCATGAATGTTCGAGTTCAACCCAGGTAGTGGTTGTTTTAAGAATAGTATAAAAAAGGTTTAAGGCAATATGTGTTTGATCTGATAGTCCGGGTTCGATATTAGGCTGTCTTGTTATAGGGACAGTCATGGAGGAATAGTAAGATAAGAAAATCTTAGGGGGAATTTAAGTGCTATCTCAATTTCCTTCGTATAAAAGAGATTTTACAGTTTCAGGAGTGAAAAAAGAGTGCAAACCAAAGGCCCTTTCTCGTAACTGAGTTATATTTTAATAAAAATGTATGAGGTGGGAGAAAACATTAAGCTGTCTATCGAGTAAGGCTCCTATCAAGGGAGGATCTCACATATAAACAGAAGAAGAAAAATGTAAGGAAATAACCCGATGAAGCATAAGATATATGTAGAATTCTTGAAATGTTGACGGTCTTATACCCGCTGATAGATGGTACAGAGGAAAAAAAGTAAACAATATAGAAAACCAAAATTCATTCACTATAGTAGAGGTTGTACTAAATTATAGTGGAGCATTCATCAGATACAAATATGAAATGAAATGAAATAACGAGATACAAGGAAACAAACTCATAACACAGTCGTGACGGAATTGAGAATCTTCAGATTTTCTTTATATTGACTCTCAAAATGGAAAACCTCTATTACAATCGACACAAAAAGGTCCAGCCTCTTGTTCCTTCTTTCTATAGTATATTTATACAGTTTTACATAAGATGGAATCTCAATCGTTGCAAAATTTTCAGTTATGATAAGGAGGAGAGAAATCGTTCCATTTCTTCATCTCTGTCTTTATTTGGTACCAGAAGCTTGTCCTCGCGCATGCTCGGTACAAGTGACACATCTTTCCACCAGCCGAGATATCAACCTTGATGGTTATGCTTGACAATTGGCTTCAAAAGAGTAACAATCTCGGGCTAATTGCGACAACCTTTCTTCCATCTATCTGTCTATGATGTCAATAGCACACAATTGCACACTTGGTTTAATCATACATTTATCTATTTGAACTATGTCTGCCATGGTTACTTGTGAGATCTCGACCGAATCTCTTTCTTCTTTCTCATTTAAATCAAGTGATATTTTTGCTATATTCATTTGACTCAATGCCTCAACATTTCCTTCACTATCAATACCTAACAGATTACCATCTATAGAACTAAAAGCCTCTTCTAAGGATTTAGTTACCCTCTTGGCTTGCAGCTTACCTTCTGATATACTGTGCTCCCATTCGTTTAATAAAATATTTCCTCTAGTATGCTCCGAAATGGAAAAGCTGGGGGTGCTTCCCGATTCCCTGTTGTTTGTAGCTAATACAGCCTCTTGAAAAGTGACCCGAGCTGCTCCAGCGTCTCTTTCTCTAACAGATAAATTTTCCAAAACTTGATTAACGAGTAAGTAGTTGTCTTGAATTACCTCTACCTTGGCGAGTAAATTTCGTCGGGTTGCAGAAACTCTACTCCGAATCTCCATTGCTTGGGACTGGAATATCCTGATATTTATAACTTTACTTTCGACGATTTCCACTCTAGCCTGTAGTTGTTCGATCAAGTCTTTTTGCTGGCCCACTTGTATCTGACCATTCCAAACCACCAACTCTGCTTGTTCAAGCTTAGTTTTGAGAAACTCTATCTCACTTTTATCGGCCAACCTTGCTTTTTCTATCCCTACACTCACCTGGTCCTTGGCAGCCTCCTCTGTTGTGGCTAGTCTGGCTTCTAAGGTTTTGATGAGCTAATTTTTTCACTTCAGCCAATTTTTCAAAACCCCGACTGAAAATTGAATTGTTGTGGCATATGCCCCTAATGTACCTGCTATTTCTATCGCGAACTATTCATTCTTCTTGTCTTTCCCATTGGTCAATACTTTGCATTTCTTGGCTATTGATTCCCCTTCCTTATAGAATTCTCTCTTTACCACATCCTTTCTCTTCTTATCAAAGAAGAACTCATTTGGAGGGAGCTCTTCCATCCTTATAGGTCTCAATTCTTCATTTAAAATCCACCTTGCATCAATGTTTCCCTGAGTTGACTACAAGGGAGTAATGGATGCGATGGGATCTCTGATTTGCTTAGCTGGTTGCCCCGGAGTAGTAACCAGAGTCTTCTTTTTCTTTAGGTCAAGAGTCTTTATCTCTATTTTCAAACTCTTAGTTTTCTCTTCCCCATCTTGGTGTTTTTCTTGACTGGGTGTCGCATCTTTGGAGCCTTCAACATCTTTTTGTTTCACCTCCGCTGTACTCGGATTCTCACCCTGTAATACTGTGGGAAGACAACTGCGTTGATGTTCTTGGAATTTCAGAACATCGTCCCTCTCTTCAGGTGCCAGGGTTTGTATCCGCGCTAAAATCTCGACATAAGATCTTGCGCCTCGGAAAACGTCATCCGAGGGCAAATTTTCTTGTTCGAACTTTTTGAGTCCGCAACTGGCCAAATGATTACTTACGACCCTTTGCGGATCGTGCTTCTTGAATTCAATAAGAACCAATTTTAGGTCTTCTAGAGCTGTTGCCTCAGATTTAGCATGCCCGAAATCTAACAAAGAATATGAATTTAAATGAACAGGAAAAGGTGGCCATACCTTCTTTGAATATCCTTTAGGCTCCTTGCTTATGCCACCAATTACTTTTTGTCTAGCAACCTCATGACAAGCTAGCTTGTCGGGTATGAATAATGGTAATGCATGCGGGGGAACAGAAGCCCGGAAAACTCTGAGATATGAGAATTCGGCTTCTACATACCAGTTAGCTATACTTCTCAAATTCATCACTATACTATCAGAGATACTGGGTGGCGGGTGGCCAAAAATAGTGACATGTAGCGGTACCATTACCCAGTTAAAGATTTCATATATGAAATCTGCCGCTTTGTTTTCCCACAATTTTGAATGATAGACATGGATGGGCTCAGCCTCTGATGGAGTCCAACTCCAGCTCATTAAGGGAAAGGGTGTTAGAAAACACACGACGTCCATAATGTACACGGACATAAAAAATGAAGCAATCTTTCCACTTTCTTTCTGCGCCCGATACTCTGTAACTCGACTGGTCAAGCTATCAGACAACATTTTCACCCAGTCGAAGGAACAACCTTTAGTGAATTGATGTATTAGAGGCACCCATTGAAGAAATAAATGTGTGGTGTCCTCTCTCCCGTATAATCTGCAGGTCATCATAGCTATATACTTGAACTGTGGTTCCAAGGAAGCTATTGAATATATACCATTACACTCTGCCCTGAACTTCGCAGGGTGTGAAACCCAATCTATGATTAAGCTGGACATGGTCTTTTCATATTGCACACATTCCTTCTGTTTGAACTTCTCCAAGAATTCGACATCGTATGTAAGGTCCGACATGGTAGGCAACTTGTACATAGCCTGCAGTTGTTCGGGTCTGAATGTCCCGATGGTGACCTTATGCTAATTGATGATGGTTCTGGTTGGTATGTCCACATGGTCTAATGCCCACCAGAGCATACCATATTAAGGGAGAATTCGTGGCCTGGCCACTACTTTATGCATTCCATATTGGACGACGATCTTATACTTGGTGGTTATGTCGTCTTTTTCATTGTCACTGGAATCATCAGAATAATCTACTAATTCAGCCTGTAGAACATCAGAAACAAACGACCAGGTCGGTACAGAGTCGACACTTCGAGGTGAAGTATCAGCGACGTTTTATGAACCTTTTCCTGAAACCTCAACGTTGGCTTTAGACGCTTTTCGCAGGGCCATGACGAGAGATCCTGCTTTAGCTCTTCTGCGATAAAAATATGTATACATACAGAAATTAGTTCGCTGAGAAAAGTGTGCTCTACGTAATGTAGAAATGAATTTGTGATAACGAATAACAACTCTATATATTCAAAAACTAGGTACTTTTTAAGAACAGATCGGTCAAATCACGCTTAAATATAAATTTAGCAATAAAAAACCCAATCTCTACTTGTCGATTCGCCTTGTTTCTAATTAATGCCATAAATTTTGGCAGTTTGAAATGTCAGTTGGCATAAGGAAGAAATAAGACTGCCTCGTAAACTGTGCATGCATCAAGTCACGAGAAATACTGGCTTAGCTCAATTAATCAGGTTTTACCAACGTTAATTAATCTTTCGGTACTCGCTGCATCGAGAGTTTTTGCTTTAACCCTTTGAACCTCTAACACTCGAGATTGCGATGATTGTCTTTGGTTAATAAAAAATGTAATTATGATTAGGCACTTAATTAATTACGTGATTATTTATATCGCAATTTTGCGACTCGGAGCTTCAAAGGTATAGCTTCCGGGTAGTTTGTATGCCGAGTTGTGAAACCGCAAGATCGTGATGATATGTTTTAATTTAAAAGGGAGGATAAAATCGGATTAAGTGTTTAATTAATTATGTTTATATATTTATCGCGACTTCTTGACTCGGGGCTTTGACAGTGTAGCTTTTTAAAAGAAGATACGTCGAGTTGCGAATTTCTGACAGAGCTTAACCATGGCTAATCTTTTACCTTTAACCTTATCACAAGTTACTAAAACAAGAAATTCATGGTTTCGGCTATTGGGGTTACGACAGTAAGAATTTTGGATTTAGTAAATGCCGAGACACAAAAATCCGATGATGCTTAGTTGTAATTTAGGAAAATTTTACTCTCGTTACTGACCTAGGTAAAATTTTAAAACGATTTCACCGTTTTGTTGTTCGGGACTTGTGAACTATGTGATCTATAGCATCCGACATACGAAATCCCGAGGTGAAAAAGGGGGAAAATTATTTGAACGAAAAGTAGAACTCACCTTGAGAGTATGATAACCATTGCCGCTCACATGATGAGACTTCAGAGATTTTGAAACAACGGAAGGAAAATACGGAAACCATCTTTCGATTTCAAGCATTAAGACATGAAATTCAAAACGGGCTAAAAAACAAAGGCAGCTCCAACATTGTCCATGTTCTCTTATGAGGTTCTTGTCTGTGACTATTTTTTTTCTGATGTGGTTCTCTAGGAGGAATTGTCATTCTACAATATTTGGCCATGTGTCCAAAGTTGTTACACTTGTATAATTCCACTTCAATGCTCAATGATTCAAACATTTTGTAACTTATTCTTTGTGTTTCACTAGGTCTTCTTGGATAACCCTTTTTTGTATGACTTTCAAGGTTTTTTATGTTCCTGATGTTAGCTCTACAATTCATAGCTTTATGTCCAAAATTATTACATGCATAACATAAACCAAAAAATATAGTTTGATAACTGTGAGTTGAAGATCTTCTGAAAGGAGTTTCTCTTCTGAATCCTTCTTCTTCCTGAGGCCTATCTGTCGGTTGTTGATCCTGAAATTTGAATCTTCTTGGTGGAGGAGTGTCCCTGTAATCTTCCTTGTAGATCTTCCTATCCCCTTTTATTGTTTCTGCATAGATTTTTGGATATGTTTCTTGTTCTCTTGTTTTGGATCTTGATCCCTTTTCTTTCTGATTGTATCCAAGTCTGGACTTGTCATGATGAGGTTTTTGACTACTGATAATGTCATCCAAAACTTTTGCGTTGTTCTGCATATTTTTCTTTTGAAGATCCTTTCTTAATGTGACAATATCTACTTCCAATTTTTCAATGGTCCCGTCTCTTTCTTCTAGCTCTTCTTTGAGTGCTTCTTCAATTCTTTTATCTTCTTCTATTTTCACCTTCAAATTTGTGATCATTTTTTCTAGTTCCTGAGTGTCTTCTTTCTTGTCTAGTTCCACTTGTAGCTTCTTGTTTTTCCTCTTTTCTCTTCTTATAACTTCTATGGCACACAACAATTATTCTCGGTAATTAACTTATGCCTCTTCATATTCTTCTTTGGCCTCTTCATATTCTTCTTCGGTGTATTCTTTGTTAGAGTCTTCTATTGCCATGAATAGAACTATTTATGTCTCACTGTCATTGACTTCATCTTCATCTGATGATGAGATGTCTTCTTTGGTGCATAAGCTTTTCTTGAAAACTTTCTTTGTGGTTCCTTTGCCTTTATATGTTTGTTTGTTATTTGAGTAATCTTCATCATTTCTCTTATTTTTATTTTGAGGACATTTGTTAACAAAATGACCAATACCATAACAATTAAAAAACAATCAAAGGAAACTTACCTCTATATCTATCATTGGTTCCCTTGTTCAATCTTTTGACAAAGTTGGCCACTACTTCATCATCTTCTGAGATGTCACTATTTTTGCTATGTTCTTTTTCCTTTTTCTTTCCCTTTTTCTTTGAACTTTTGTATGATTTGAAAGATGCTTCTTTTATATCTGGATTTTCATGTTCAGTTCTCATTTCATATGCTGTGAAGATTCCATATATTTCATCCATGCTTATTGAGTCTAGATCTGCTATTTCTTCTAGTGCTGATATCTTAGGGTCAAATCTCATAGGAAGAGATCTTAGTACCTTTTGAACAATTATAGATTCTTTTATTTCTTCTCCCAATCCTATGATTTCATTTACTGTTTCATCAACTTGTAAGAAATAAGTTGCAATATTGTCATATTCCTTCATCTTTAGTTGTTCAAACTGACCTCTGTAACTTTGAAGCTTTGCTGCTTTGACTTTTGAATCTCCTTCATAAATATTTTGAAGTTTGTCCCAAATATCTTTAGTGGATTTAAAATGTATAACTTTGGTGAATATCGAATCACAAAGACCATTCATAAGTGAATTTGTGTCTTTGGAATTATTTTGACTGAGTTTTATTTCTCTTCATTTGTCGACGAAACTCCTGGTTCTTTGTATCCATCTACAACTGATTGCCAAATTTCAAATGCATGTGCCTGTATATATGTTTTCATCCTTCTGCTCCAAAATGCATACTTTTGTCCATCAAACTGTGGTATTCCATTTTATACATGTTGTTTCTCTCCATGATCTACCTTTTAGTGGTTAAACTGATTTATGAAGGAACCTGCTCTGATACCAATTGTTGGATTACTGAGAGGGGGAGTGAATCAGTAATATAAAAATTTAATCTTTTTTCACCATAAAATCCAAGTGTTATATCAATGTTGCATTATCATCCAATAATTGCAAAGTAAATAAACAATGAAAAAATGAGCAATCATACACATACACAGTACACCAGTGTTTTTACGTGGAAACCCAAAGACGGAGAAAACCATGGAATGTTTTTTCTTATATGTCTTGAAGAATTACATTCATTGGAAGCACCAACTTCCTTTGTTTTCCAGCTGCAACTAGAAGGAGGCTCCAACCCCCTAGTTTCTCAGGCTACAACCTAAGGGAAGCTCCAACTCACCAATTCTCTGGCTACAACCAGAAGGAGGCCACAACCCCCTATATTCTCCGGCTACAACTGAAAGGTGGCTACTTTTGAGCTCTAAAGATGTCTAAAAAAACCCTTAGTTTAACATTAATTTATCAACCCGGGGATTCGTCTTTTATCTCAAAGAATATCGACAAAGTCTATGCAGATAGATTATAGAGGCTAAAATCGTGTAGCGAAAGAAAATCTGAGTTTGTCAACAATCAAGTTCCTCAAAAATTCATTAAAGATTCTAGGGATTGAAATCTAAAGCTATGAAAAATGAAAGGAACTAGCTAATCTATTGAATTCATTCTAAGAGCAGTAATTGAATCTAGATAAAGACTTGCAGGAATTGCTATCATTATGAATCAAGATTGCTAAAAAGAAAAAGACAAATTACTCCATCTATGGAAAGGAACAGAGACTGTAATCTAACTGAAAAGAGATGGAAATCATATTTCTATTGAAAGGAACAACAACTATATTCTAGCGGAAAGGAACAACAAATGTAAACTAATGAAAGGAATAGAAAATGTAAACTTATGAAAGGAACAACAAATATGAACTTATGAGGAACCTTCACGCATCGAATCTCAGTAATGAGAATTGGAGCAACAATCATTCAATACTTCAGGGAATATCTATTTCTTGAAATTGACATGAAATCATCAACACACATATGCGTTTGTTAACTACTATAAAAGAGAATTGAATCACAAGACAGAACTTGAGTTGATACAATTATAGATCGAACAATAGCTCCTTCAAACTAGGCCCTCAGTCCTTAGAAGCACTGTTATTGAAAACTCAGTATATAAAAATGGAAAAACTACTCGAGGCTTCTATTGATTTCATAACTGGTACAACATTTCTACAAAAATTGCTAACACATAGCAATTCTATATTCTCTATTCTTGAGTGCAAAATCTCTCTCTTCTTCAAGATCTATTTACCCCTTATATGTTACAATAATCTAGGTAAATTAAGCTATCCCGAGGATCGAGAGATCCTCAGGATTGCTTTACTATTACAATGAGTAACTCAATTATCTTTAAAACTTCTTTGCACCATAAAGTCTTCAACTTCCAATAGCTTTCACATCTTCAAGATTCCCCTTTCTATCTTGGGTTCGACAATATTTAACCAATCCTGCGGTAAAACCAGACAATTCCAATCATATTTAGAATCTATGTAATCTAATCTCCAACAATCAGCACTAAAGGGTATATTGTTTATTTTCTACTCTATTTGCTTCTAAATAACCGAAAAGTCAATCAAAATAATATCATGAAATGTGGGAAAAAGGAAGATATTTATACCTTTTTCATAACCTAACATACCCCCCAGCTTACCTTCTTGCATGTCCTCATGCAAGCTGAGACTTTACATGTAAAGCAGTAATGTTGTAAGATGGAAAGGTTGGTTCACCAGGCCTTCTGAACCCATTTCTTCTTTTGAGTTCTCCAAAAGTAGCATCCTCCCTTTTCTTGTTAATTTGATAATCTTTTTGGTAACTTTCTGGAGGGAACCAGATGATAAGGGGATTATATCTGCACCAAATCCAAGCAGGTCCTTCCTCTTGGAGAAATCTAGAATACCTTTCTATTCTGAAGGTAGTTGCAAAGAAATTTCTATACCCAAAGGGCTCCCTACTCTTTACTTCACTGGATGAGGCATCCCATCTCAATTTAGAAGTAGCAAGAGCTTCCTCCTTAATCTCCCTAAAGCGAGTGATACCTGAACGTATGACCTAGAGATGGATGGGGGGTAAGGAGTCTACAACCCCTTTCCTTTTCATAAAAGTTTTATGTCTCATAATGGATGGAAAGGACTTTGGAGGCTCCCCCCTAACCTAGAGATCCAACTTAGCTTCCCTTTTTAGGAATGTTTTATGAGCTTTACCCCATTTGACCTGATTCTGAGTGAATGAAAGAAATGCCTGAAACTGTATATCACCTATGAATGGGCTAGGGTTATCTTCCCTGTTGTCTTCCAGAATGAAATTATGAAAGTATAATTCACACAAAAAGTATTGTACCTTTTCATCCTGCTCTCTAAAACATGAAATAAACTCAGGTACAATGGCAAAAGAAATAGGTTTTCCCTCTCTAATCGCCTTCACTCTCATTAAAAAATATCATTCCAATAAGAATAACATGTAATTGGTGGCAGGGGCTCTGCAATTAATAGCATCAGAGTAGACATCAAAGATTTCCTTGATTTGCTCCAAAGATTTTTCCAATTGGGTTTGCACCTTTTTTATCTTCTCTTAGGCTCTGGTGAGCACAGCATAGGTCTCACCCTTTGTTGTTGTCATGTCCTTCAATTCTTTAACAATCCTTTGATATTCAATCCTAGTTACCATTCCATGTTGGTGTTGGACCAATGCTTGTTGGGCTTGTGTAAGTTCGTCTTTTAGTCTATCGATGGTGACACTTTGTGCTTGAGATTAAGATGCTTGGTATTCTTCCATAGCGCTCATCTCTTCCCTAGATTGAGTTAATTCTTGCTGTACTTGTGTAAGTTATACTTCCAACCTATCCACAATAATACTCTATTTTTGGGACTGGAGTGCTTGGTGTTCTGCCATATTCAGCAACTCACTTCTGTTTTGAATCAGGGTTTGTTGAGATTGCATCAATTCCTCCTCCAATCTCTTGATGGTAGCATTCTGCTCAAGGAGTTGAGATTTCTGCACCTCAGCATTAATTGCTTCTGTATCTATCATATTTTCCTATGTCTCTAGAGGAGGTTCTTCCTCATTCTGGGCTACTATTTCTTCTACTACTATTTCTTCAGGGTCTGTCTGTAGCCCTACAGAATTTGTACTTACTGCTTCTTTAGGAAGAGGGTTTCTTCCTTGTACTCTGGCCCTTTTGTTCTTCTTTCTTTTGTGGGATTTATCTGTCTATTCTAATTGTTTCCTCAATTCCTTAATAATTTGCTTGAGTTTAACTACCTTATGCTTTAATACTTCAGCCTTCTTAGCCTTTTTCTTTAATAGTTTTTTTTTTTTTT
>SNQJ01S0055457.1:40789-51044 GCA_010110895.2 Picea sitchensis
AGGCCTTTTTCATTCTAGTCAGCAGATGGTTGTTCCTCTATTCTTTCCAATTGTTTTTTCTATCCAAGAGGGCTTCTTGTTTCGAAATGGGGTTCTTCCTGTGCTCTGTCCTCAGGAAAAGACATTTCAATATCAGGAGAATCTTCAATTGGTTTTGAAGAGGAGGGTTGTTATGAGTGTATTTTTGGATTATTTGTGCCCTTGTCAAGTGAGGTTCCCAAGATTCCCAAAACCTAGGCTATTTCTACCTCATAGCTCTTCATAAATTGTTCTGTTAGATGTGACAATGTCAGTTGGTTGTCTTCTTGATCATTCCTCTATGAGGTCTGTTCTTCCTGTCTAATTCCTCGAGCATTCTCATGTGGAGACTGTTCTGTAGAGTTCTAAAGTTCTTTAGGATGTTTTGTTGTATCCTAAATTGCTTCAATTGTTTCCTGAATTCGTCTGCTTCTTCTCCTTATCTGAATGATGGTTGTAGGGGCATTTGTTGCTTTCTTCCTCTTTTTTGTTAATGCCTGTGTTTGTACGGTTTGGGTCTTTGTGATTTGGGTAGGATTTACCTCAGCTTCAATTTGAGGAGATGGGATTTCCCTTTGGGTAGTAGTCTCCTATGCATGTCTATCTTCAATTTACTGTGGTGGTTCTTCATACCATAATTCAGGTTGCTCTAGTTGTGGAGGTCTATTGGCCTCAATCAGGTTATCCCAGGTCAATTGAGTTTGATTCAGTGCCTTAATTGTTATCAATTTAACTAATATGTGGTGGATGATAACAGTAACAAGGTCCTTGGATTTTTGTGTTCTTAGAGAAACCTCATGTAATATGGCATTCAGAAAGAAAGGTAGATTAAGTACTAACCGTTGTTTTAAAGTTGCCAGCAATTTGAGGTGGCGAGGTCAAATTATGTCATATCATCCATCACAAGTGATGTACTGCTGAATTACCCCTACAGGTTCCTTCCATGGTTCTCTGAGGGTACTGGGGTTGAGTCCTTTTCCTTTCTTATCCAATTCTTCCCCAGGGTCTATGAAGGTTTACACAACTTCCTTCAATGTTGTGTATCGTCCTATCCACTGAATGCCCGTATTAGGGAGGCATGTGACCTCTGCTAAGATTTCCGGGGTGACTGAGATTTGTATGCCTCGCACCATAGAGTTTCCCCCCTGCAGATTCTAAAAGAATTCAAGTGTGACATTCATGTCATATCCTTGCAGCCAGTTGAAGTACTCCATCCACCTTAGCTGATGCAGGATGTCTCTTGCTTGCTCTGTAAGATTTAGTAAAGTAGGTTCCTTGTGCACACTTGTGCCACCCATTTTGTGAGAAAATATGGGCGACTATCGTTCCTGTTAGCAGAGGTGGTTAGACCAGCTTTGGAGGAAAAATTACTGAGAATAGCAACTATCAAAGACACCAAGTGTATATAAATGAAGGTATTGATTACAATCATTACTATCTGCATCGAGAAATGTGTCGAGCATCCACCCCCCTTATTAATAGAAAGGTCAACCTCGACCGTCAGCGTAGGGAAGAGTAATGATTGTAGGTATTGGTGGCGAAAAGTAATGATTGTATAGTGGCCACCAATGGGGATTAATGATTTATGTTTGAACAACATATTTAACGGTAATCATTAAATGTTAATCCGCATGTGTGGAATTGAAAATACTGATACCTAAAATAATGTGTTAAGGATACATGCTTCGAATAAATTAAATCTTTTTCAGTTAAATAATATCCCACATATCATAATGTTATTACTTTTCCATGTTATTGAATACAAACGGAATGATAGCCTCATGATTGAGTGAAGGAAATATGGGGAGACAGAGAAACTTGGTGTGTTAAGGTAACTTCCATACCACAGGCAGAGCCATTGTTGCCAGCAGGCGTCCATAGCCTCGACAGGGTTTCCTTTTAACCTGAAGATGAGCTTGTATCCTTGATACATGTTTGAATCATCTTTTCCAAAAAGACCATTATCCTGGTTTGGTAGCCATAGTGATAATGCCACTCACTAGATTGTAACTTAAGTTTACAAACCGGCTCGTGATGAGACCTCTTGTCCTTTGAAAAAGAGAGAATGTCAAAGGCCATTGCCCTGGTGTGGTGGCCATAGTGGGAATGTCACTTAGGTTATTATCCTATGATCGTGGTAGGATGGATCGTGATGAGACCCCCTATTCTTTGTGGAAAAGAGAAGAGAAGAAAAAAAAGAAAAAAAATTGTTGATAGATGTATAAAAATTTATTTTAGTTTTTTTAGTTTTTTTAAGTTTTTCCGAAAAAGACCATTATCCTAGTTTGGTATTCAGATGATGATAATTCCACTCACTAGAGTGTAAATTAAGTGAACAAGCTAGCTCGTGATGAGACCTCTTGTCCTTTGAAAAAAAGAGAATGTCAAAGGCCATTGCCCTGGTGTGGTAGACATAGTGGGAATGTCACTTAGGTTATTATCCTATGATCGTGGTCGGCTGGCTCGTGATGAGACCCCCTATTCTTTGTGGAAAAAGAAAGAAATTCTATTGATTTATTATATTATTGTATGAAGGAGGGATCATCTACTCCTTAAGAGTAAGGGATGGCGTAAAGAAGTGTAAGGATGCCAAGTAAAAGTGTGTCGCAGATTCCTTATTAGTTATAAACACGAGGCATCATTTAAGTGTAATATATAAGGGAAAAGAAACGAATTATGGTGGTTACAGATTATAAACAAGGTTTAAGATATTTTGAAGGAAGTGATCCAAAAAGAAATTTGATAAGGTATGGGAGATAGTCCACAAAATAATGATGGATCGTTAGAAATAATGCTGATGAAAAATTATTTTGGTGAAAATTGTACCCTAAAATAAAGGTTTAGTGTTTTATCAGCAAGGAAGGACCAACAAAATGAACAATAGGTGTACAAAAAAAAGAATAGCAATTGTTTTGTTCAAAGGAACAACAGACACACAAAAGGAACATCAATTGTTTCGTTCAAAGGAACAATAGACGTGCAAAAGGAACAACAATTGTTCCATTCAAAGGAACAATAGGCGCACAAAAGGAACAACAATTGTTTCGTTCAAAGGAACAACAAACGTGCAAAAGGAACAACAATTGTTCTGTTCAAAGGAACAACAGGCGCGCAAAAGGAATAACAATTGTTCCGTTCAAAGGAACAACAGGTGCACAAAAGGAACAACAATTGTTTCATTCAAAGGAACAATAGGCATGCAAAAGGAACAACAATTGTTTCATTCAAACCATCTGAATTTGTAGAAACCTGGTATGTATTTTGCTTGAATTCAAGGTTGATTCCTCATCAACTAAGTTCATTTATGAGTTGGTTTATTTCAAAATTAAGTAATGGATGGTTTGTTAATGTTATAAATTTCATTATAGTTGCCCAATTGCCACTACTAAATCATGACATATTCATTTCTTTGTAAAAGACAGGGTATGGGTAACGAGACGAAGCGGGAGTTTGGAACAGAAAAGGGTGCTAATTAAGTTCATCATGGTTATCCTCCCTAGTTTTGATTTTCTAGAATGAATGTTGAAAATAAAAAAACTAAATGAAATTATATACAATATACACAGTGTCGGCAAATTTCAATATTTATGGAGTTGGGGTGGCTGGATTACCTTCTTAGCTAGTCAAAATTTGAACGGTAGGGTCCTTAATTACCTCCTGGTAGAAAGATTTTTTTGACGGCAGCTGATGATAGAGTCGTAGCTGGTGTCCATTGACCTGAAATGGAGATCCAGACCTGTGGATGGTGCTTAACGCAACTGTGCCATTATCATGGACTTCACTGATTTCGTATGGTCCTAGCCATTGTGTCTGTAATTTTCCCAGAAAATCCTGAAATCTGGAATCATAGAGGAGCGCCCAGTCTCCTTTTTTAAATAGTTTTTTCTCTATATGCTTATTGTGCCAAGTCGATCTCTGTTGCTGAATAACGGTTGTCCTCTCTACAGCGGACAGGCGTGCCTCATCCAATTCGTTGAGTTGTTGAAGGCATTGTTTATGTGCTTTTGTAAGATCCAGTCTGATTTCCTGGGCTATCCTTAGAGTCTTGATTTCAAACTCGATTGGGAGGATGGGTTATTTTCCATAGACTAAATGGTAAGGAGAGTAGCCAGTGGTATTACGCCATGTTGTGCGGTAAGCACATAAGGAGTTTGGGAGCTCAGAAGCCCAATTATGTCTGTTTGTTGAGACAGTCTTTGTTAGGATTGCCTCCAGGACTTTGTTGGTGCTTTCCACTTGCCCATTTTCTTGTGGGTGATATGGAGAAGTAATTCTGTGTTTGATATGATAATTATCCAGGGTGGTGGTGATTCTATGAGCTGTAAATTGTGACCCCCCATCAGTAATTACCTCTCTTGGTAGTCCATAGTGTATGAATAATTTGAAAATAAATTTGATGACTACTTCTTCTGTTGCATTTGGCAAGTCTTATGTCTCTACCCATTTAGTCATGTAGTCTGTTGCGACTAGAATATAGGCCTTCTGATTCAACTTTGGGTTGAAGGGGCCAACAAATTATAGTGCCCATCTCTCAAATGGTTCCACGACTACTTGTGCTTTCAAAGGCATTTCATCAGCCTGACCTGGTTTTTCCATCCATTGACAACTATGACAGGTTTGGACGTATTTCTTCGCATCTATGAATATTGAGGGCCAATAATAGCCCATCTATAGAATTTTGTGTCCAGTCCTGCAGTCTATAAAGTGCCCACCACAGGGCTCATCATGTCCAGCTTTTAATATGTCATAGATTTTGTCATCTTGTACACATCTGCGGATCTGGAGATCAGCTCCTGTATGGAAGAGATATCCACTGATCTAGCGAATCATGTGCTACGTTGGATGAATAACTTTATTTCTTTCAATGAAAGATGTGTCGGTAATCTTCCTACTACTAGGTAATTTTCCAGGTCAGCATACCAAGGTGGCTTTGTAGTAACGATAAACAGATGCTCATCTGAAAATCAGTCTTCGACTATTAAGGAGTCATCTGTTTTGGGTATGAGGGATAGGAAGTCTGTGACAAGGTTTTCTCTCCTGGGTCGATATTTGATGGTAATATAAAATTCCTGCAATAATAACAACCACCGAGTGACCCATCCATTAGTAATTGGTTTATTAGCCAGATATATGATAGCAAAATGATCAGTATATAGAATGACCGGATAGACTGTTATATAATGACGAAATTTATTGATGGCATGTATAACAACTAAAAACTCCTTCTCTGTTACTATATAATTAAGTTCAGTTGGATTAAGATTATTTCTAATAAAATAAATTGCGTAAGGTTTCTTCTCCTCCTCCTATCCAAGGACAACGCCTATGGAAATATCTGATGCATCGGTGGAGATGTGGAATGGTATTTTCCAATTTGCCCCCCTCAACACCGATGTTGTTGAGATCAAATTTTTGAGTCCTGCAAATGCCACATCACACTTGTCAGACCACTGAAATTATACATTACCAGTCAAAGCATGTAAAGGTGCAGTGGTTTTTGCAAAATTTTCCATAAACCTACGATAGTATCCTGAAGCACCAAGGAAATTACGTACCTCAGTTTGTGTGTGTGGTGTGGGTAGATTAAGGATTACCTCTATCTTTGTTGGGTCTACCCTAATTCCATCTGTAGAGATATAATTCCCTAGTACCACACCTTATGTCATCATCATGTGACACTTTTCATGGCTTAAACATAACCTGGTTACAATACATCATTCTAGTATTTTCTAAAGGTTATTCAGTGCTTGATCAAAGTCGTCGCCATAAGGAG
This sequence comes from Picea sitchensis, assembly GCA_010110895.2. NCBI lineage: Eukaryota > Viridiplantae > Streptophyta > Pinopsida > Pinales > Pinaceae > Picea > Picea sitchensis. Next base: position 46,581 of record SNQJ01S0055457.1, read on the forward strand.
TGAAATCATCCATATAGACTTCAAGTCCTTCACTGATCAGATCACTGAATATGCTCAGGATGGCCCTTTGAAAGGTGGCTAGAGCGTTACAAAGTCCAAATGGTAATACTCTGTATGCAAAAGTGCCCCAGGGACATGTGAATGTGGTTTTATATTGATCTTCTGGGGTGATTTGAATCTGATTGTACCCACTAAAACTGTCTAGGAAAGAAAATAATTTCTTTCCTGCCAAAGTATCTAGGACCTGGTCAATGAAGGGAAAAGGGAATTGGTCTTTTTGAGTGGCTTTGTTAAGTTCCCTCTAGTCAACACAGATGCGCCATTTCCCATTTTTCTTTGGGATGATCACTAGTGGGGAAACCCATCGAGTATCTGAGATGGGATATATAAAATTTACGTCCAATAGTGTTTTTAATTCTTCTTTAACGATATCCCTGAGGTGAGGATTTAATCTTCTCTATGGCTAGCGGATAGGTCGGGCTTCTTTTTCAACATAAATGTGGTGTGTATAGAGTTTTGGATCAATACTTTTCATATCAGAATATTCCCATGCAAAAGCTTGCTGGTATTTGGAGAGGACATGAATTAACTTTTGTTTTTGTTGTTCATCTAAATTAGCATGGATGTTTAGAGGCTTCTCGGGTGTGATCTCGATGGGTTTTCTATTATGAATGACCGTAGTTGGAATTTGTTGTTCCATTAAATCTTCCAGTAGGTCCCCCTGTGCTTCATAGTCTAGAACAACTTGGAGCATCTGGCAGGTCAGGTTGCTCATGGTGGTTGGATTATTGATAAACCCACTGATTACGTCATCCTCTAACTGATTTTTAAGTTTGAGAGCTTCTCCTGCGTAAGAGGGTTTCGTAAATTCCTCTCTGGGTATCGTGGTGGTGGAAATTGTGGGTATACGAAAGTTGGACTAGGTTTAGCAAGAGGATATAAAATGAGGTTCTATGTGATACCCCTCTAGTGATTGTCATATTTCCTATTTGACATCCTATGTACACATCTGTTGTTGCAAGCCATGGCCTGCCCAGTGTCAATGGATTCCCTTCAAGTACACCTTTTGGATTGATGATGAGGAAGTCCGCTGGATATTCCCAAGAGTCGATGGAGATGGCTATATCATGTAATGTGCCAACTGGTCGAACTACCGATCGATTTAGCAACTGCAACATTATTGTTGTGGGTTCGAAGGAGTTAAAACCCAGGGTATTGCAAGTTTACATAGTCAATATGTTGATGGCTTCTCCCAAATCAACTAGTGTATTGGGAAAAGAGCAGCCCTGGATCTGAACTGTTACTATGGGATTCCCCGAATCTGCATATTTAACTGGTTCTTGTCTACCTAAAATTAGATCAGATAAGGCTCCTACCACGCGGACTGTTTATGATGGATTTTTAATTTTTCTGACAGGTTTTCTCCCACATAGCTCTTTGATTGATTTTGCGTAGATGGGGATGTCCTGAAAAGCTTGTAGGAGTGGAATCTTGATATATAAATTATTGAGTTCCCCTACAAGGTCGAAGTTGGGATATACAGTCAATTTTTCTATCATCAATCTTTCAAGGAACAGAGGGGAGGGTGTTGTACCCTTATTAGGATCTTGTGATTTGACTGTGTCTCCCCCCCACTTGATTTCTTCTATTATTTCCACAGTCGAAGGTGTTATTGTTGATTGTTTCTCCTGCCCTTGAAAAACATCATTTTCTTCAGGGGAGATTATTCATCCCGACCTTAATCGTATTTCGCTGCACCCTACCGAGTTGATCTCTCCTTCTCCATTTTCCATAATCTGAATGAGTTGAGTTGGTATGTTATTTGGATTTGGGTGATGTTGGGCTAGTAGTTGAGGGCGCATTTGGGATTGTGGATTTTGGGACAATTGAAGTGGGGCTTGTAACGTAGGCTAAGTTTGAGGGGCCATCCCCATAGGTTGATTGTTTATCCCCATGGGGCACTACCAATTCTGATTCCAATTTGGGTTTTGGGCAGTCATGTTGGGCCACTGTGAAGGGTAAATGTTGTTATTGGAGTTTTTCCAGGATGAGGTGGGATATTGTGAGTTAGGCCAGGTAGAAATTGTAGTTGGCTGATTTTGCCAAGCAAGGATTGCAGTGGGATGGTTTTTCCAAGTGGGATTTGCAGGTGGATATTGCTAGGGTTTCTAGTTTTGATTAGTAAATGACTGACCCTACCATGTGCTACCAGGAGCTTACTAGTTATACTGCTTGGGGAAGGAAGAGAAAGGGTCCTGCAATATATTTGGGGGGTCAATTCTGCCATTGACGACGCTGAGCCATTAGATATAATGGTTCTATTTCTTCTTCTGCTTCCCTAAAGACAGCTTTTAGTCCAAGAAGCGATGGGCATTGTTCTGTGTCATGATCCTTGGCACAGATAGCGCAAACCCGGACCGCGTCCAAAGGGAAATCCCTTGCTCCATGTTTCCTTCTGCACCTGTGGCAAAATATGGCTAACGTTTGTTTTGCTTCTATTTTTTTTTGTTTGGCCTGCAACACATCCAATTGTGTAGTCAGAGTGCTCAGAATGTCTGTTTTAAAGTTTTCTAAGACATTACCAACTTTAGCTCGAGTAACACCCCCGCTGGTAATATTGCTATTTCTAGTGAAGGGGGTACATATCCCTGATTTGGTCCATGAACTTCCTCTTGAGCACCTAATGCACAATAGGACAATGTCATCATAAGTTTCTTGATAAATATCACCTTTCCCCATTAAATTCAATGTTTCGACCCATTCATCTTTCATACCTTTAATCAAAGTTGCCTTAAGTACTTCCCCTGGTAGCATTCCATAGGGTGATCTTTGTAAATTATATTGAAATCTCTCTACATATTCTTCTAATGAATCATTTTCTTTTGCATTCATTTGAAATATTTCATCTTTTAAGTCTCTGGTTCTACAATAATCCTGATATTTTGTCAAGAAGTCTTGTTTCATTTTATCCCATGAGTTTATAGTTCCTCCCCCTAATCCCATGAACCAGCGTAGAGTTGCTCCTTTCAAAGTGGAGGGGAACAATTTTAATTTTTGGGGTTCAGAGGTGTAATCATATCCTCTACATAGGACATCAAATTCAAATAAGAATGCATCCGGATCTTTTGATATTAATCCATGAAAGGTTGGCAGGTTTTGTAGGGGAATAGCCTTCATGGGGCCATTGGCAATTGGATCAACTATCGGATATTCCAAAGTGGAAGTCTGGGGACGTTGTGGATTTGCTTGTGCCATTTGATAAAAAATATGCCAGAAATCTTTAGGGATTTCTTGATCCAGATATTTTATTTGAATTGATTGGTTATCCGATCTTCTAGGGGATCTGATTGCACTCCCTCTGTTTGGAATTTCAGGTATGCCTTCTTCTTTTGCAGGAGAGTCAGGATTGGGTGGTGGGTCTGTCTTAGTTATCCCACTAGTTTCTCCTTCTCCTTCCTCCAGGCTACAAGAGTTTCCCTCTCCTAAAGGGTTGAGGGGTAGAATATCTGTGATCTGAAAACTTAGCTTAGTCCCTTCATTTTTGCTATGAATCTCAGCGTGGGTTGTAGTTGGTGAAGCTGTCGCCTGAGGGATTCGGGTGGATCCTTTTCTAGGTCCAACCGAGGGTTGAGATTCTGCTTTTCAGATGATGTCGTCTATGAAAGTGCTTCTTCCAGGGAGCACCGAGCTCTGGGGTTTGGTAATTTTTGGTGGAGGTTTTGGTTTTTCAAGATCTTTCTTCTTAGTCATACACACTTCACACAACAAAAAGGAAGAAAAATCAAAATGGAAAAAAAACACCTGTGTAACCTATTAATGCGTCAGCTGGAGGTAGGTGCTGGTATAAGCATCTTACTTATTGCCTGCATAGGTTCTTACCTTCCGTCTTCAATACCTCATCCTCCAGAGGCACAATCTATGCTACCTTTGACATTCTTCCCCGACAATGGAGCAAAAATGTTGAGCTCTAAAGATGTCTAAAAACAACCTTAGTTTAACATTAATTTATCAACCCGAGGATTAGTCTTTTATCTCAAAGAATATCGACAAAGTCTATGCAGATAACTTATAGAGGCTAAAATCATGTAGCGAAAGAAAATTTGAGTTTGTCAACAATCAAGTTCCTCAAACATTCATTAAAGATTCTAGGGATTGAAATCTAAAGCTATGCAAAAGGAAAGGAACTAGCTAATCTATTGAATTCATTCTAAGAGAAGTAATTGAATCTAGATAAAGACTTGCAGTAATTGCTATCATTATGAATCAAGATTGCTGAAAAGAAAAAAGGCAAATTACTCCATCTATGGAAAGGAATAGAGACTGTAATCTAACTGAAAAGAGATGGCAATCATATTTCTATTGAAAGGAACAACAACTATATTCTAGCGGAAAGGAACAACAAATGTAAACTAATAAAAGGAACAACAAATGTAAACTTATGAAAGGAACAACAAATGTGAACTT
>SNQJ01S0055458.1:0-23942 GCA_010110895.2 Picea sitchensis
GAGTAGTTGACACATGATTGGTACATACTTGGTACATGGTTGGATGCACTTGTTTATGGTACAGGTTGATTACAAATTGTTTGGTACAGGTTGGTGCATGGTTGATGAACTTGTTTATGGTATAGGTTGATTATAGGTTGAGGTACAGGTTGATGCATGGTTCAAATTCATTGGTATAGGTTTACAACGGTATATCTCACGGTGATAGTGTGACAGTGGTTCCATCATTCTACTTCTACTTCAGGGTGGCAGGACGGGGCAAGAAGAGGTGGTTGTAGCCACCTTCTGGTTGTAGTCGGAGAACATATGGGGTTGTAGCCTCCTTTTGGTTGTAGACAAAGAATTGGGGAGTTGGAGCTTCCCTCAGGTTGTATCCTGAGAAACTAGGGAGTTGGATTCTCCTTCCAGTTGCAGCTAGAAAACAAAGGAAGTTGGTGCTTCCAATGAATGTAATTCTTCAAGACATATAAGAAACAAAATTCCTTGGTTTTATCCCGATTTGGGTTTCCACATAAAACACTGGTGTACTGTGTATGTGTGTGATTTTTTATTTCTTACTGCTCATTATTGGATAATAATTCTACATTGATATAACATTTGAAGAAAAAGGATTATAATTACGCTATTATTGATTCACCCCCCCTCTTAGTAATCCAACAGGTTCATTCGCCCATAAATGTGTTTCCTAGCCATTCTGGAGCATCATTCTAACGGTCGAGGCACCTCCAACGGTCATATAGCTTCGCCAAGTTGAAGTCCCATTCTATGCGATTTTGTTGTTCCGACGAGGTTTAAATCCTACGAAGCTTCCTCCTGTGAGGTTCTAGTCTATGAGGTTTTCCACTTGTTCTTTGTAGCTTCCTGTAGCTTTTCTAAGTTGGATTTATTTTTATGGATCTTCCTTTCCTTTTTCCCTGTAATATTAGTCCCTCTAACAGTTTCTGGAATTATCTTTCCATTCTTATTCTTATCTTCTCTTAGCATGGTGACTTTGCATTACTGATATCCTCTCAAAGGGTTCAAAGATAATACCCCTTATCTTATTAATTCCAGGGTGGGTATTCTTCTTTCTTTCATAGACAGGTCCTTCAAACCTTCTTGCATTCTTTAAACCTAGACAACTAATTCTCTTGCCTTCTGTTGCTTTGACTTATCTTCCCGTTCTTCTATTAGTCAGACTATTTTTCTAGCTATTAAATCCTTTAGTTCTTTCTTTTTCTTTTTTGTAGCTTCTTCCTCTGCTTTCCTTCTGATTTGATCCTTCTCAATCCAAGTATTTCCTAACAAAAGTGGGAAAGGGGTGTTATTCTCAACAAACTTAATGACTTAAAATTCCTCTTCAGTCGATGTTCCATGGATAATGATAGGTACATTAGTAACTCTTCCACATAGGGTTATCATCTTTCCCTTGAAAAAGCATATCCTGTAGAATTTTCAATACAAATTAAGTATTTCCTGCGATTATCCTGATCTAACAGTTATATGCCATTGTTAAATACATAATCGCTTCTACTAATATTCTTGCAGAAGTTTAAACCACGACCATAAAGTGAAATATCAAGAACACATAACACATAAGTTTTTCTGGGAAAGTGTAAAGATAAAAACCCCACTATCATATATTATTTATATCATGGATCATGAAACAATCTCATACAAAACTCTAATCCAAGAGCTCTCAGTACAATACAATCGTCTCACACTGTCATACAAAAACTCAACAAATACATGTGTCAATTCTCTGTGTCCAGATAGCATGCCTCCTCTGCACAGTCCTTGCAATTAGAATTTTCACAATATGAATTCAATTTCTTAGTTTTCACATCCTCATAAGCATATCCACTGCATGTGTGATTGCATGAGTGCACTTCACTCAAATCACAACTGATATCCAAACTGTCCCTTTCACCTGTTATCTCAACTAGGTATCCACTGGATCTGACATGCATGTAGTTAACCGTGGTAAATCTTCAGTTGCATGTGAGTTCACTGATTTGAATTAATTAATAATTAATTCACTGAACTCTCACTAGTGTAAGTTCAATTACAACTAGTACAACTGGGCTTAACTCACTTAACTGAGTTAAACTACTTCAAAACTCTCATAACTACACTTATAACTCTGTTACAACTTCAAGTCACCTCCATGTCTTACCAGTCAACCTTTGAACTCAAATTTCCTATAGTTAACTGATTTGTCATTTCAGTTAATTATTTCAAGTAATTATGAGATAATAGATTAATATTTATTACCCAATTTATTTAAGGGAAAATTGAATTAGACACATGTTTCTTGTTGACTTTTCAATACTCCCTCTCAACAAGAAAGGGATTATCCTTCACCCCAATCCTATCTCTATGATATTTGAATATTCTCCTGGTGAGTTCCTTCGTCAGAATGTTTGCATCCTGATCTTTCATAGGAATGTATTGAAGCAACACGATCTTCCGCTGCAAATAATCTCTGAGATGATGATACTAGATATCCATATGCTTAGATCTATCATGAAACACATGATTAATCGAGAGTTTAATGCAACTCTGATTATCACAATGAATCATTGTTGGATCTAAATGAGAACCAAACAAACCAACCAAGATATTTCTCATCCAGATAACCTCACATGCAGCTTGACTCACTGCCGTGTATTCCACTTCCACTGAACTAATTGCCACAGATCTTTGTTTCCTGTTGTACCAAGAAAAAGTTGTAGATCTGATACTAAACATCCCCCTTGATGTGCTCTTTCTCTCCATTGGGATTCCCACCCAATCTTCATCCATGAATCCATGCAACTTCACTTCATCCGTCTGTCTATACCATAATCCATACTCAGATGTTCCCTTCAAATATCTCAAGACATGCTTACCCGCCTTCCAAAAGAGTTTGGTAGGCTTAACCATAGCTTGACTTAGTTGGTTAAATGCATAGCAAATGTCTGGTCTCGTGTTCACTAAATACATTAGCGAACCTACTAACTGTCGATAGACAGTAGCATCCACTACTTCTCCAGAAGTAACATCCTCTTTCCTCCAGTTTCCTGGAAGAGGAGTATCCATGGGTTTACAGCCTTCCATGTGAAACTTACCCAGTATCTCCCTTGCATACTTTCCTTGAGACACAAAAATTTCACCATCTCGCTGCCATATTTCCAATCCAAGGAAATAATGAATCAGGCCCAAATCCTTCATCTCAAACTCCTTTGCAAGGTCCTCCTTGCATGAGTGTATCAACTACTCATCACCAGTCAGTATTAAATCATCAACATAAATAACAATGATTAAAATATTACCCTCCACCAAAATTTGGTATAGGTTTGCATCCGCTTCACTTTTGGTGAAGCCCAATCCGGTGAAATAGTTGTCTATTCGAGTGTACCAAGCACGAGGTGCTTGCTTCAGCCCATATAGTGCTCTCTTGAGTCTGCACACATGTGAATCTATGTCAAAGGTCTCAAAACCTTATGGCTCTTCAATGTACACTTCTTCCTCAATGATCTCATTGAGAAACATAGTTTTTACATCCATCTGATGAATGTGCCAGCCCATCTGCGCTGAGAGTGCAAGGATGGATCTTATGGAAGAGTACCTTGCGACAAGTGCAAAGGTCTCATCATAATCTATCCCATCAATCTGTGAGAAGCCTCGAGCCACAAACCTAGCCTTGTATTTCTCCACACACCCATCAGTAGCTTGCTTTACCTTGTAGATCCATCTCGAACCCACCACTGATTTGTCGATTGGTCTTGGGACAATTTCCCATGCACTATTTTTGAAAATGGAGTCATACTCCTCTACCATATCATCAACCCAAGCGGAATCCTGCACTTCTTCCTGAAAGGAATATGGTTCAATCACAATTCATTTTCTCATGAGAGCCATGTATCCAGCAAATTGATCAGGAGACTCTCTCTGTCTGCAATGTGAAGTAGGGGCTCCTACATTCTGTGTAGCATCTAGTCTCAATCTGTCAGCTTACGTGGTGCGCTTTCTACCATTTCTAATGGATGACTCTGCTTGAGTGGTTTCCTCCACTCCATGAACCTCCTCATGTGGTTGATCCACATCTTGAGACTCATATTTGGGAACCAACAGTTCCTCTTCTGCATGCAAGTCTAGCTCCCTCTCAAGCGACAACCGCATGGATTTCCCCTCATCGAATTTTATATCCTGTCGCATAACAGTCACCTTACTGTTTGAAAAATACACACGATAATTATGGGGTGTTTCTGTGTACCCCACAAATATCCTGAATTCAGCAGTCGGTTCCAGCTTCTTCCTAGAATCCTTGTTCACATGCACATAAATAGATGAGCCAAAAATTTTAAAATGAGAAACATCAGGTTTCTTACCAGTGAAAGCTTCTTCAGGTGTACTCATGCCAAGTATTATATGAGGACAACGATTTTTCACATAAACCGCAGTATTGCATGATTCTTCCCACAAATTCATTGGTAGGCCCTGATCATGCAACATTGCTCGTGCAACACCCACGATCGTTCTATTCTTTCTCTCTGCGACCCCATTTTGTTGTGGGTTATGAGGTGTTATGAGTTCTCTTCGAATTCCTTCTCTGTTGCAGAAGTATTTGAATTCATTAGAGATGTATTCTCCACCATTATCGCTCCTTAGAGCCTTCACTTGCTTCCTTGACGCTTTCTCCACCAATTCTTTAAACTCACAGAACTTTGAGAATGTTTGATCCTTCTTCTGCATGAAGAATATCCAGCATTTACGAGAAAATTCATCAACAAAAATAACATAATACCTATGTTTTATTGTTGAAGCAACCAAGAATGGTCCACACACGTCTGTGTGGATTCTCTCCAGGATCACCGAAGCATTGTTCTCCTTTTCATGAAAGGTGGACTTTACATACTTCCCTAGGGTGCACCCCTTGCACTAGTCTAACTAAGCAAGTGTTCCCCTTGTAAGTCCAGTAGATATTTGTTGCATGTTCTTCAAGGCTCCATGATGAATATGGCCTAATCCCTGTGCCATAATTCGCCCTCATCCCGGCTCACCACTTTTTCTGCCTTGCCCACCATGGAACCACAACCATCTACCTCCAACATGTAGAGATTCTTAACTCGAATCCCTATATTCTTGACTTGACTCGTTGCTTTATGTCGCAGGTAGGATTTTCCACCGCTGAAAGTAACGTCATAGCCTTTGTCCTCCAACATTGCGACTTAGACCAGTTTTTTCTTCAGACCTGGAACATGCATAACATTTTTCAATTGAAATGGTTTACCTGACTCCCTCTAAAAGGTAATGGTACTAATACCAGTTGCATTGTATCGTCCATCGTCACCCATCTCTATATGCATTCTGAGATCTTTCTCCTCCAAGTCACTGAAAGACTCTTTATCTCCCATCATGTGGTAGGAAGTGCCACTATCCAAATACCACACCGATCCCGATGCACTTAAAGCCATGAATGTTATCAAAGATAAGTCAAGTTCAAATTGCGAGACAAGAGCCTCACCAGTTGCAGCTCTAGCAACTGTCTTGTTCTTCCTCTTCTGCGAACAATTAGTAACAATATGCCCATGTTCGTGATAGTGAAAACACTTCACTTTGGATAAATCTAGCTTCTTGACTTTAGACTCGAATTTTCAATGGAATTTCTACCCTTTCCCTTTCCTTGCCTTGGAATTCAAAGAACAATCCTCTTCATCATCATGCTTTGATGAAGATCCATCTCTGGTGTTCCACTTGTACTCCTCTTGCACTAGATCCGACCATAGTCATTCCCAATCTGGCAATTTTTCCCTTCCATTGACAGAGTCTTGATAACTGTGCCAAATCTTGGGAAGTCCTAGGAGATCCAAGCTCACCAAATCATCAGCAGTGACTATTATTTCCACACTTCCAAGCTCATCCCGACATTGGACAAACTTCGTGAGATATTTTGGAATGGAGTCACCCTTCTCCATCTTGATCTTCCTGAGTTTATCTTTGAGTGCCAATTTCCTATGGTTGTTGCTTTTTTGGAACATATCCGTAAAAACATTCCACATTGCATGTGGTGTGGCTTTCCCATGGAGACTTGAGACAATGTGGTCTTGTACTCCCTCCAATAGAATCCTCCTCGCCTTTTCCACTTTCTTTTGCCATGCATCAAGATTTGCAGTGTTTGTAGCAACTGGCTTAGGAACATCTCTGTCAATGAAATCCTTCAAGCCATTGTCTTCGAGTACTGCCTCCATCCTGTTCTTCCAAGAAATGTAGTTCGAGCTGCCCCCAAGTGCATACTCCAACCTCAAGCCATTGAAATCCATTTCGATCTTGAATCAACTGTAGCACCAAGAAAATCCTTCTGCAAATTCAAATTTTATCCAACCACAAACTCAACTACTGCAATCCTTCTTGCCTTGGGAGGTTCGCACCTGACCAGTTACTAGCCTGAGGGAAGTTCGCACCTCACCAATGTACAATATGCGAACCTTATGAGAGAGTTTGCACTGTAATGCACTGTGGGGTGAGGGAAGTTCGCACCTCTCCTTTAAGCATCCTGCGAGAATCCTAAGGAATTTTGCACCTCTCCTTTGAGTAGGGTGCGATAATTTCTACTCTCAGAATTGTGTGAAGTTTTCAGTACTAAGGTTCGCACCTTGTCAAAGACGGGACCTGCGAAAACACTATTGTTTTCACACCTCACTTTCGTGGATCTGTGGCTCTGATACCATGTAGAAATTTTCAATACAAATTAAGTATTTCCTGTGATTATCCTAATCTAACAATTATATTCCATTGTTAAATACATAATCGCTTCTACTAATATTCTTGCAAAAATTTAAACCACGATCACAAAGTGAAATATCAAGAACTCATAACACATAAGTTTTTCTGGGAAAGAATAAAGCTAAAAACCCCACTATCATATATTATGTATGTCATGGATCATGAAACAATCTCATACAAAACTCTAATCCAAGAGCTCTCAGTACAATACAATTGTCTCACACTGTCATACAAAAACTCAGCAAATACATGTGTCAATTCCCTGTGTCCATACAACCCACCTCCTCTGCACAATCCCTGCAATTAGAATTCTCACAATATGAATTCAATTTCCTAGTTTGTACATGCTCATAATCATATCCACTGCATCTGTGATTGCATGAGTGCACTTCACTCAAATCACAACTAATAGCCAAACTATCCCTTTCACCTGTTATCTCAACTAGGTCTCCACTAGATATGACATGCATGTAGTTAACCGTGGTGAATATTCAATTGCATGTGAGTTCACTGATTTGAATTAATTAATAATTAATTCACTGAACTCTCACTAGTGTAAGTTCAGTGACAACTAGGACAACTGGACTTAACTCACTTAACTGGGTTAAACTACTTCATAACTCTCATAACTACACTTATAACTTTGTTACAACTTCAAGTCACCTCCATGTCTTACTAGTGAACCTTTGAACTTGAATTTCCTATAGTTGACTGATTTTCCATTTCAGTTAATTATTTCAAGTAATTATGAGATAATAGATTAATATTTATTTTCCAATTTATTTAAGGGAAAAGTAAGTTAGACACATGTTTCTTGTTGGATTTTCAACATATCCTTCCCAGTGAAGGTACCACAGTAGGATTTCCCAAAATTTCCTAAGTATCTTCTGTCATAATATTCACTTGTGTTTCCTCATCCAATACACAGTCTATGTTGAAGTCTTCTATTCTTGTACTTATGTGTTGTTTTACTTTCAGGATCTCTGGTAAGATGACATCTTTATGAACATCCATCATTTCTTTCAACTGCATTAATGTAGTTTGAAATTCCTCTGATCTGTTCTCTTTATGATTCTCTAACATGTTCTTAGTCTCTTCACTTTATTTTTCTTGTCCCGTGTTCATCCTTTCAACTTTAGCAGTCATCCTTGGACAATCCTCAACCTGATGACCAACAATTTTACAACAAAGACAAATAGGACATGTACCAGGGAATTCCTTAGCAAGATGTCCCGGTCTTCTTTAGTTATAACACAATCAATCCTCTTTTCCTCTTGTATGTTCCCCAACTTCTCCTATACTGCGTACTGGGATCATAGTGTTGGACCTGCAATCTGCAAAAATTCTTTCTAGGTTCCTGCATCCAGTTATTAGTCCAAAAATTATTTCTATGCATAGGAATAACATATCTTTCTTCATTTCAATTATCTTTACTTAGATCACTCTTTATTCTATATGCACACCAGCTTTCAGACTAGGACAAAATCTATTAAACATACCCAAATTCATGTTTTCGAAACAAAAAATTTCACTTATCTTACTCTTATCAAAGCACAGATCTTTACCTCTTTTAATATCTTACCTCTTTTCTTCAGATCAGTTTTCTTTCTTAGCACAGAGCTTCGAAAGTCAAGTAGAGTACTACGCACTATAAAAGCAGATCTATGCATAGAGCTTCTCTTCAATTCCCAGCAATCACAGTTTCAGGTCCCAGCAATGGAACCATTTGTTGGCACAAGGGCATACCCAAGGTTCAATGCTTCAAAATCGCACCAAAAAACCCTAACTATCGGCCCTTTTGGAAACACCTGTGAAGAAAGTGAAGTCTCACCCAAGGTAGAAGCAAGGGGGGTTACAGGACTCAGGTGTTTTTAACCAATATGGGACACAGATCTGTGATAATAACACTTCATAGAGTATTCTAGCAACACTTAGAGGCTGGTGTGCATTAATTCATTAGCTTAATAACATCGCAGAACAAACCATAAGATAGATCGGTGCAGTAACAATAAAGATACTTCAATCATTTAGCACATAGCACTAAGTTAGATCTAACATTAATTCATTCCTAACATACATAATAAGTAAAGCACTGAGAAGATTCATAACATAACCAACAAAGCACAAAGAAAACTAAAGACACAAGATATATGTGGTTCACCCTAGTGTGGGGCTACATCCACCAACTTCTTTGTCTTGTTTATTATTCTTCAATCTCTTACATCCATCCTCTCCTGTGCACTAAGCCACAGAGCCAAGATTCACACCAGACAGGAGATCTGCGCACTGAGCCAACTTCTCTATTGAGCACAGAGCTTTACATACGTATTATGTTGCACAAATCAACCCAGAATTACTTGCACTTATCCTTCCAAGCTATTCACTTCTTTCTACATTACATTCTTACTTATTTGTAGTTTTACAATAAGGCCTAATCATGGGTAAACCCATGGGCCAACATCCCATAACCCATTACAAAAACCCTAAGGAACCCCTTGTTGGGTCCACATATACCACAAAATAAGTGAGATCCACGATCTCAGCTCCGCCTAGGCGCTCCATCTTCGACCAACCTGTCGAAGTCCAAAAGTGGTCCAAACCTGACCAAGGTTTCCTCAAAACTTGGTCGAGGGCCAACAATCCCATTTTGGCACAATAATGACAAATCAATTTCCAAATGTTGCGATCACAAAAAAATACCTTATTTGCGAGGTGTAATGATTTTGTCTCAATATCAAACAAACTTAGGTCCACCATTGATCTAGTTGAAGTAGAATGGTTGCATATATTTCAAATGGCCCATAACAACTATATTGGAAGATATTGTATTGTTTATTATACCCATAAATTAAATTCAAAGAAGCATTCGAACACTTGAGAATTTTTCTATGGACAAGACAAAGGATTATATGTTGGAATAGTAAGATATGTATGTTCATCACACCTCTAGATATTCTATATATATTAAATCAGCATTCGACAGTCAAAAAGAAGAGTTGACTAAGTATTCAACTAAGGGATTGAATTCATGGTTGACTAGGCATTTGATTGGTTAGTCTATTAAAACAAAAAAATCTACTAGTGCATATAAAAATATAAAAATCAAGGAGTTTGTTATGAACCCTAGCCATTCACACCTCTAGATATTCTATATATATTAAATCAACATTCGACAGTCAAAAAGAAGAGTTGACTAAGTATTCAAATAAGGGATTGAATTCATGGTTGACTAGGCATTTGATTGGTTAGTCTATTAAAACAAAAAAATCAACTAGTGCATATAAAAATATAAAAATCAAGGAGTTTGTTATGAACCCTAGCCAATATATGTGGACCTCCTCTTCATCACTTCAAGGGAGTTGGTTACATATTGGTGCTATATAATATGGCCCTATGGGTCAATCTAATAACATGTTGTATAGTGTATTATGTATGGAAATATTTTGGTTTCTTACATTACTATGTATGTTGAGCTATGTTGGATTGTGCTTAAGTGTTGTAATAGTGTATAATTTATCTATGTGATCTACCTAATCCTATAATTATCTAACATGGTAACAAAGGTAGTGGTTTAAGATATAGCCTATTGTCCATAAGTCTTATTGAAGTTGTTGGTTATGCTCCTTACAAGTTGGATCTATCCGATAGACTGGCTCATGGTTTTGACTTGCAAATCAAATCTTGGATTAGATGGATATAAATTATATTTATGAGTTATAAGAAAGAGAATGTGGTTCTGAATATCCAAAACTATGGAATTTGGATACAATGTATTGAAACATTGTTAAAGAGTAAAGCATTGTGGAATTTTACAAAAAGTGTAGTTCTAGATCCAAAGGATGACCAACAGAAGTTTGCCATCAATGGGAAGAAGGATGAGGCTATAGGAGTCATAATCACCTACATCTATAGGGAGATTAACTTTCATACAAGTAGGGTCAACTACCCAAACGTTGTCTGAAAGAAGCTCAAGAATATATTGGATAAAACCAATGAAAGTTAGCTTATGCAGATTGAGAAAGAGTTGATCTCTCTAGATCCTCTCTCATTTAAAATAATTGAAGATTATTGGCTCGTGTGAAGGAAATTCAATTGAAAATGGGTGAATGTAGAAAGGATTTTCTCAAGAAGGATGGTCGACTCATAGTGTTAGGATATTTAGACACTTAGGAGTTAGTTAATATCCACTTGGTCTAATGTGTCGTTATGTAAAAGTGTGTTTATTAATGTGTTTCTTTAGTATGCATTTGTAGTTAGGAAATCCGACAGTCACGATATATTCCCGACATAGAGTGATCTGACGGTTCATATTCTCCTCAAACTTAATGGTCATTAATCCGTGGATTAACAATCGATTGGTCCATGATTGTGAGAAACTCTCTTGTAAAATATCTCTATAATATTTTTCTTTTGCATTAATAAACTGCTCCAAGTCGTCACATTGGATGGGGTCGTGGATGTTTCCGCGTAGGGGTTTTACCACATCAAAACATCGATGTGTTTATATTTGATATGGTTATGTGATTAGTTAATGAAGGTGTTAATTTTCTATTGGAATACCTGTGTTGTCGAACATGGTGTCAAAGCTTGTTTGAAGACCCTCTCCTATTGTAGATCGAGATCATGAAGACAAGTTTATGCATCTCCATTTTATGTCATTTCCATACATTTCTGGGATGAGAGGATTTTTCCATTGCGTCTGGAGTGCTTGTTTTATTTAGGAAATTTTTTTTTTTCACTCGAAAAGGTTTCTGTTTGCCGAAGATACGACCATTTCAATCATATCCGGAGGTATAAAGCCTGAATATGCATTTTTAAAATTTTTGCAGAGTATTATTTTTTGTTTTTTTTCGGTTTTATATTATTTGTTTTTGGGTTGCTACTCTTTTATATCTTCGTATGCTCTTTTCCCCGCACCTTGTGTGATCTCGACAATCAGAAATAGATAGGAAAATGTGCATCTTTCGGGTAAGCTAATCGAGATCTAACCCTTGTTGTCATCAAGAAGCGAAATTGTTTTCTTATGTGAAAACAATTTTTTTAGCACGCTCTCCAAGGGCATCTTCAACAACAACAATAACAAAAATCCTCTTGCTAAACAATACAATATGTTTTGCCAGACGATTTGGTTAAAAGTTGCCTTATTAAGTAAGAGGTCTTGAGTTCAAGTCTCTCTTTTTATTACTTTTTTTGAAAAATTTCATGCTCAAATTGTAAAGTGTATTTCACTTCAAGTATAAAATTGAATCATTATAAGTAGCTTTAATATTTTATTTTATATTTATTTATTTTGCATGCCGCTTTTCTTTTATAAAGTAACTTCGCTAGCCCTTGTTGTCATCGAGACGCAGATTTTTTTGTGTGAAAATAGTTTTTTTAGCACGGTCTCCAAAGGCATCTTCAACAACAAAAACAACGACAACAATCCTCTTGCTAAACAATACAATATGTTTTTCTAGACCATTTGGTTAAAAGTTGTCTTATTAAGTAATAGGTCTTGAGTTCAAGTCTCTCTTTTTATTACTTTTTTTGAAAAATTTCATGCTCAAATTGTAAATTGTATTTCACTTCAATTATAAAAGTGAATCACTATAAGTAGCTTTAATATTTTATTTTAGATTTATTTATTTTGCATTCAGCTTTTCTTTTATAAAGTAACTTTGCTAACCCTTGTTTTCATCGAGAAGAGAAATGTGTTTCTTGTGTGGAAACAATTTTTTTTTAAAACAACAACAACCTCAATCCTCTTGTTAAACAATACAATATGTTTTGCTAGACCATTTGGTTAAAAATTGTGTTATTAAGTAAGAGGTCTTGAGTTCAAGTCTCTCTTTTTATTACTTTTTTTGAAAATTTTCATGCTCAAATTGTAAAGTGCATTTCACTTCAAGTATAAATGTGAATCACATAAGTAGCTTTAATATTTTATTTTTGAGTTATTTATTTTGCATGCAACTTTTATTTTATAAAGTAACTTCATTGTAAAAGTGATACCCACTTCACTTTATAAAAGTGGGTCACTTCATAAAGCAACTTACACCACCACGTGGTCTTTTGGTCATTGTTTATGCCTTTTTTTAAAAGGGCATAACTTTCACATCCGAACTCTGTTTTTAGTGTCGTTTTTTTTTAAACCGCATAATTTTTCGATATCTTTCCATCCAAATCATCTATTTTAGTTTTTAAATCCATATTATCTACATATTTAATATGGATTCTTCTAGTAATATTTTTCTTACTAGCACCAACTACTTCCAATGGAAATCTCATATGGATGATTTATTAAGTAAAGGTTTGTACCAAATTACCTTGGGAAAGGAAAAAGAACCCACTGATCATGATAAGAATGTCAAATGGGATAATAGGAGTGAAAAATCATGTGGAGTAATCAGAATATCCATCACTCTTGATTTAAGGTTCCACCTTAAAGAAATTGATGACCCCGATGAAGCTTGGGAAAAGATTGAAACTGTGTTTGGTAAACTCAATATTATTCGAGCACAACAATTAGAAAATAAAGTACTGACTTTAAATCCAAGTGATTTTTTTTGCATTGGAGACTATATATCTAAGTTTAAAACACTCATAATTTTATGTGAAGAATGTGAGATAAAGATGGAGGAAGAGTGTTGCATCTATCTTATTCTCTCTAAGCTAGGTAGTGCATATTCTGTGTTTGTATCTACCTTTTATGCCATGAGAGAGGCTCTAGGGACAACTTATAAAAAACCCACTCTTGAGTCATTTTGTGTTGCTTTGATTAGAGAAAAAGATAATCATGTACAACTTGAAGTGATCAACACTGCAGGTACCTCCAACAAAGACTTAGTTTCCCAACAGAAAGATAAACCCAAGAATCCCAAGAAGAAACATCCTCACCACAACAACAAGCAACATAAGGGTCCCAAACCCGCTCAAACAGCTTCAGCTCCTAATGGTGACAAAGGAGAAAAATATAAAAATAAGAAGACTAACAGGAATTTCAACTTTTGTGATAAAGATGGTCATGATGAGTCCAAATGTTTCAAGAAGATGGCAGCTTTAGAAGAAACGATGAAGAAGCATAAAATCAGTATTGATTCTACTTCTTATTCTTCTTCTTCTCATGGACATGCGCTTTCTTCTTCTGGTTTATCCTTCAATACAACTTCTACTTATTCTTTTGATGAGTGTCTTATTGATTCTAGAGCATCTTATCATATGGCTAAGGATAAAAACATATTTTCTTCTCTAAATGAATGTAACACCAAGAAAATATTTGTTGGTGATGATAGAACTCTTAGTGTTGTAGGATCTGGAACAATTCAAGTAGATAATGGTCATTTCAATGATGTATTATGTGTTCCAAGTCTTTCTTGTAACCTTCTATCAATATATCAAATCACTCATTCATGTGAAGGTAAAACTATAGAGTTTTCACCTCACCAAGTTGTAATCAAGGATCTAAAATATCCTAAGCATGTTCTTGCAACTAGAATTGTTGATGATATTACCATCTTGTACAAGTTTTATAACTTTGGTTCATCATATTTTTTATTAGTTTTGTTGCTCATAGCGATGAATTGAGAAAACTTTGGCATTAGAGGTTTGGTCATCTAAACTATCGTTCATTACAACAACTATGTCTTATTATTATAATGAGATGTTAAATTTGATGAAAATCTATTATTATAAGAGATGTTAAATTTGATGAAAATCTATTGTCATGTGAGCCTAATTCGGTGATTGTGCCTTCTTCAGCCTGTGAGCCATCTTCGACGTTTGTGCCTTCTTCTTTTACTATTATGGTTTATTCTTCAGATGATGACAGTAAGTATGAAAATACACCTCTGTATGCTCACCTTCCTCCATATGAGTCCTTTGAAAATGAACCAACACTAGCTCCACCGCTTCCTAGATGGTTATGTTCAACATGAGAAGCAGTTGGTGATATTTTCAATGATCCTTCAGATCATCGTCAAACACATTCACAGTTCCAACGATCCTCTTCTCTTTTAGCTCAAGTTTCAGAGACTCATGATCTAGAGACATTTGCAAAATCTTCAGGTCATCCATATTGGGATACAACAATGAATGAAGAGCATAGTTCTTTAATGGAAAAAAATACTTGGGATCTTGTACCTCTTCCAAAAGGAAGAAAAATTGTCATATGTAAGTGGGTCTATATAACTAAGTATACATCAAATGGAAGTGTTGAAATACACAAGGCTTGATTAGTTTCCAAAGGATTTTCCCAAGTTAAAGGAATTGAATATAATGAAACCTTTGCCTTTGTAGCCAAAATGAATTCCATTCACCTTATTATTTCCCTTGTCACCTCACATAAATGGGAGGTCCATCAGATGGATGTTAAATATGCCTTCTTGCACGAAGATTTGCAAGAATAAATATACATGGAACAACCTCCTTGCTATGTCTAGAATGACTCTATCCTTGTTTGTTGCCTTAAGAAATCTCTTTATGGTCTTAAGAAAGCTCCCTAAGATTAGTATGCCAAAATGGGAAACTTTCTTATTGACACCAGATTCTCTAGATGTCATTCTCATCCTAATGTCTATACCAAGAAAGTAGGAAGCCATCTCAAAATCCTTTGCTTTATGTTGATGACCTTATCCTTACTGGTAGTGACTCAAAACTTTTAAACCATGTGAAAACCATCCTTAAGAAGAAATTTGAAATGACAAACTTAGGATTTTTGCACTATTTCCTTGGTCTCCAAGTTTTGCAAACCAGTGAAGGAATTTTTCTTTCTCAGTCTAAGTATTATTGTGACCTTCTTTGTTGCTTTCACATGGACGATTGTAAACCAGCCCCTTCTCCCTTCAATTCTAGATTCAAGCTTGATGCCACCTCTACTTCTCTCGAAGTTGATGCCACCCTATACCGTCAGTTAGTTGGTAGCCTCTTATACTTGACTCATACCCATCCTGATCTTTTCTTTGTTGTTGGACTTGTTTCCCGGTATAAGAAAACACCCCATGAAATTCATTGAAAAGAAGCTAAAAGGATACTTCGCTATGTCTGTGGTACAATTCATTTCGGGATACATTACACTTCATGGGGGGCTCCTTTATTGGTTGGTTTGACTAATTCAGATTGGGCCGGTGACCCTGGTGATCATAATTCTACTACAGGTTATGTTTTCAGCCTTGGTTCAAGACCTGTCACTTGGGCCTGTAAGAAACAATAGGCTATTTCACTTTCTTCAGCAGAAGCAGATTACCGAGTAGCGCTAAATGCAGGTCAGGAAGCCTTTTGGGTTTGACAACTCCTTTCAGATTTTGGATTCTAGCAACAACATCTGACCAACCTTTGGTGTATAAATTAGAGTGTTATCAAGCTCTCCAAAGACCCAGATCAACATCAGTGTAGCAAGCACATCGAGATACACATGCACTTCATCATAAACCTCATTCATGATCAAGTTATTGAAGTGCTCTTTTCCCTACAAAAGATCAAGTTGCAAACATTTCACAAAGTCTCTTACAGAAGTGAAGTTTTCCAAACTTCAATCTATGTTAGGAGTTCAGGAAGTTGTCATTAAAGGGGGATAGGCTCCAATGCCTCCTTCCTTCTCCTCGTGTTTCACTATTCTAAATCCTTCAATCCTATCCCAAGTTGTTCTTAAGGGGGGATGTTAGGATATTTAGACACTTAGGAGTTATTTAATATCTACTTGGTCTAATGTGTTGTTAGGTAAAAGTGTGTTTCTTAGTGTGTTTCTTTAGTATGCATTAGTATGCATTTGTAGTTAGGAAATCCGACGGTCACGATATGTTCCTGACATAGGTTGATCTGATGATTCATATTATCCTCGATCTTAACTGCTATTGATTCGTGGATTAACACTCGATTAATACATGATCTCTATTTAAAGAGCATGGAGGGTCATTTTTTGATGATCGATTGTGAGAAACTCTCTTGTAAAATCTCTCTGTAATATTTTTATTTTGCATTAATAAACTGCTCCAAGTGGTCGTGTTGGTTGGCGCCATGGATGTTTCCCCGTAGGTTTTTTACCACATCAAAAAAATTGTGTGTTGATCTTTGATCTGGTTGTGTGAGCCATTACTGAAGGTGTCCATCCTCTGTTGGAATAACTGTGTTTTCGAACACATAGAACTGATCCTAATGAATTTGAAGAAATCATATGATGTGTTCTACTTGATGTTCCATGACATCTAGACCTCTTTAAGGCATGATGGTAAGGAATATTCCTTCGATTTTTATTTTTATTATTGTTTAGGGAATAGTAAAATTTCTTGATGGAGGGAAAATTGAGGTCATGTAATATACCCATTTGATGAAGGACAAATGTTGACAGAATTATAAAGAAAGAGGTCGACAATGTAGCTAGGATAAAGAGTGTAGTTACATCAACCAAACAGTCAAGAAGAATAATTTTTATTAAACCTAAACTAATAAAAGTATAAAGAAGAATATCGATCACTATTGTAAGAAATTGGGACATATGGAGAAGGCTTGTTGGAAAAATACCAAGGACCTTAAGGAGAAAGTGAAGAAACATGAAGGAGATGTGTCGACTAGAATATTTACTAAATTATAGAAACAAAATTTAGAAGGTAAAGTAGATAACTATATATTTTATGTTAGTTCTTATAAGGCCTTGCATGATCATATTTCTCAAAGAAAATGGAATGTTGACTCTAGTTGCACCCATCATATGGTTAAAGATGTTTCTCTCTTTTCTTCATTAAAAGAGGCTACCAAAAAAGAAATATTTGTAGAAAATGATTATGCACCCATTATTGTTGGTTATGGAAATATTGAATGTCAAAATGGCATGATCAATGATGCATACCACATAGTTGTCTTGAGTGCCAATTTTTTGTATGTAACCAAAATAACATAGACTAGAAAGAAGGTAGATTTCTTGCTAGATTGGTTTGTTGTGAAGGATATGCACAACAACTTTTTTGTTGTCACGGAAGGTTTCCTTGATCTAAATAAAATATGATATGGGGTCCATGACTTTCCCAAGAAAGGCCTAGGACCGATTTCACTCATAAGTAACATTGACAACTAGAGAAGACTTTCACATGAATGATTTAAACATGTGAAATTCTAAAGATTGAAACTGATGATGAAACAAAACATGGTTACTATATTACCTAAGTTTGTTCCCCCCTAATGGAGTATTTGAAGGATGTATGCTTGGAAAGAATCATTGGGATACCCTTAAAAAGGAGAAATATTTGAGAGAAAAGACACATCACAACTTGTCCACAGTGACATGTGCTCTTTGAACAAACCATCACTAGTTGGTACAAGGTATGTATTGACCTTGATTGATGACTTTTCCTCATATACCTAGGTGTATTTATTGAATATTAAGAGTCATGTATTTGAAAAATTCAAGGAATTTATGGCATTGGTTAAAATGTGATGTGGTCAAACTGTGAAATGTTTAAGATTTGGTATTAGATGAAAATATGCAAGAAAATATTTTTTAAGGTAATTGTCATAAATGGCATCTCTTGGTAGAGATTTGTACCTTGCATGCCTCAATGGAATGGAATTGTTGAAATAAAGAAATAGACTAGGGTATAAATGGGACATTGTTTTCCTTCGAGCCAAAGGTTTATTGACAAGTTTTGGGTAAAATCTATGTATTATCCAAACTATTTGTTAAATCCAATTCCAACCAAATTTGTATGGGATGTGACTCCAGTCAAAAAATGGAGTGGAAGGAAAGCCTCAATCAAAAATCTAAACCTTTGGATGCATAACATGGGATCCTATTCCATATAATAGAAGGAAGAAACTAGATGCAAAGATTCATTCTTATATCATGACAAATTACTCTAAATATTCTAAGGCCTATAGGTTGTTTGACCCTGTAAAATAGTAGATTATCTATAGAAGATATGTTGTCTTTAATAAGAAGGCCTTAGATATCACTTTGGTGAATTCTCCTTGTATATTATTAAGTAGTGATCCTTTGAAACCACTAGGGAATTTTGTATTTACTAAATACTTCATGGGACTATCAATTGGTCAATCAAATTCTTTTCCTGAACCAACCTATAGTTGACCTTCCACAACATAATCAACTACAATATTTAGGACATGGTATCCCCATTTTGTGGGATAAATAAGGAAATGATGTATCGAGGCTCTCGGGTTGAAAATATGGAGTGTCAAGAGATCACATGACTAGGAGTGTCCACTTGCACATATGGAAGCTCTCTCTATCACCACATTTTTAACCATTGTCAAAGAATCCACCACACCAGCTAGTTTATGAAAGGAACATGGGTCTTTCTTCATGCGGTACATGTCAGGTATTGTGGTAGGTAATCACCATAATATTTGAGGAATTTAAACATGTTGTATTTTAGTTTCTTTTGATTATAGAACATCTACTTGGACATTATTCTTTTGAACTTGTTTCAAATTGGTGAGTGTCATAGATTTCCTAGTAAGTGGCCAAATTTTGGGGAAGGGTTGCAACCAGGAGTCCCTTGAGAGATCATTGTCCCATCCCGACCATAATTACCACTTTCCTCTCATTACACTATAATATACCAGATATAAAATGTATGCAGAACAGAAATAAAATGCTAGTAATGGCCGAATAACAACAATATAACCAGAACATTCACCACAATAACACTGAAATGATATGAGAATAATAATAGAAATAGCACTTTGAATCTGAAAGAAATGTTCACGGGCCTCTTTGAGGGGGAAACCTCCAGTTGAGAAGAGCTCTATTACAATAATATCCAATTTAGGGTTCTCATACCCTCGACTCCTATTTATACTAAAAAGAAGCATCTAGAGGAAGATCCTTCTAGAAGCGAAAGCTTTTATTAGGTCTTCTTACATCCGCCTTATTCTATTTTATTGAAAGGCCTTATTAATATTGACCTTTATTACATCCGAATATATTGTTCTACCTATGTGCAGGTTAGGACCCTAACATGTCTGCCCCCTTAAAAACAACCTTGTTCTCAAGGCTTGAGATGAGGAAATTGTTGCAGAATGGTAGTTGGTTCCCAAGTGGCGTCTGCTGAAGTTGTATCTTTCCACTGGACTAGCACTTCCCTGATGTTTCTCTGATGTAGGAAACTCTCACTCTAGTCCAAAACGGCTTCTGGTTGTAGCCAAATGGATCCTTCTTCAACTAACTCTGGAAGGTTGGTTTGAATTTGGCACTTAGCTCCAATCACCTTCTTTAAGCATGAAACATGAAAAATAGGATGTAGCTTCGAATGGTTGGGCAAAGCTAACTGATAGGCTACTTGTCCCACATGCTTGAGAACAGTATAAGGACCATAAAATTTGGGTGCAAGCTTCTGACAATGCTCTGCCTTGAGGGAAGTTTGCTTGTAAGGTTGCAGTCGAAGAAACACCTGATCCCCTTCTGCAAATTGATGTTCAAAGCGACCTTGATCTGCTTGTTTCTTCATGCAATTTTGTGCCATGACCAAATTCTCTTTGAGGGTATGGATAATATCCTCTCAAGCTATAAGTGTTAGGTCAACCGCCTAGACCTTCAATGCACCTGGTAAGTATGAGAGAACTGAAGGTGGCTTCTGTCCATATACCGCTTCAAAAGGAGTCATGTGTGTAGCTGTATGGTATGAAGTTTTGTGCCACCATTCATCTAGGGGTCACCATTGAGACCACTGATTTTTCTTTTCTGAGGCAAAACACCTCAAATATGTTTCCAAACACTTGTTGACAACTTCCGTTTGGCCATCAATCTGGGGATGATAAGCTGTGTTGAGATGCAATTCGGTGCCTTGTATCTTGAAAAGTTCTTGCCAAAAATTGCTTGTGAAAGTTGGGTCACGATCATAAACAATAGAGTGAGGCATGCCATGAAGCTTGAAGACCTGATCCATGAAAATTTGAGCCTCTGTGGATGTTGTAAACGAGTGTTGAAGGGCGCAGAAATGAGCATACTTGGAAAGGTGATCAACAACCACCATGATGACGGATTTATTTCCCGATTTGGGTAAATCGGTAATAAAATCCATAGAGATATCCTTCCAAATAGTAGGTGGAATCGAGAGAGGTTGTAGTGTGCCCGAAGATTTGATTGTTTCTCCCTTGTTGCGTTGACACACATCACATTCAGCTACAAAAGTATGGAACGTTTCACCCTGTCATAGGTTTTGGTGAACATGAAGTGCCCTACTGTGGGTGTAGCATGAAGCTCAGAAAGTACCATGGATTTAATCTTTGATTGTTTACTTAAATACAAACGAACTTTGTATCGAAGTTCATCATGGAGCCAAGAGTACCCTGGGGAAGCTGGAGCATTGGACTGCAATTGTTGGATCAACTGCGAACTTTTGGGATCTTTTATAAAGTACCATGGATTTAATCTTTGATTGTTTCCTTAAATAAAAACGAATCCTTTGTATCGAAGTTTATCTTGGAGCCAAGAGTACCCTCGGGAAGCCGGAGTATCGGACTGCAATTGTTGGATCAACTCATGACTTTGGGATCTTGTAGCCATTCCTCGGCGAACGGCTTGGTTTCGGCTATGAGTACAAATGAATGAAAGAGAAAAAGGGATCCTTCATCTTAACATTTTCAGGAAAGTGCATCAACCACATTGTCTTCTCCTTTCAGATTATCTCATAATCATATCCAAGAAAGAGTTTAGTCACCCATTTTGTTGTTCTAGGGAGGAAATGCGCTATTCCAGAAAATAATTTTGTACCTTTGATGGTCCGGCTCCTAGAATTTTGAAACGTTGCCCCAATAGATAGTAAGTCACATCAAATCCATGCAAAATCCAACATTTCCTTTTCATAAAATGGATTGGCCTAGATTTCTTTCAGATAGTAGCTTGCTAGTAAAGGCCAAAGGGTCGAATTTCCTTACATAAGGACAACACCACCTCTTTCCCCGGAGGCATCACATTCCAACACAAAGGTCTTTGTGAAATCGTGAAGGGCGAGGTGGAATGGAGTGGTGCACATGGCCATCTTCAAGGTTTGAAAATCTTGAGCAAGCACTGGAGTCCAAGTGAAAGAGTTCTTTTTAGGAGAGCAATGAGGTGCTACAATTTTCCCATAATTATGAACAAACTTTAAGGAGCACGCTCCCTTAAGATCGTAAATCCATGCAAGATCTTAATAGTCTTTGGGTGACGCCAATCCTACATAGCTTCAATACTTTTAGGATTAATCTCGGACACCATCTTTTAAGCAACTGTAATAACCCAAGTATTCACTGAGAGCCAAAAGCACATTTAGACCGTTTGTACCGGTGGCCCTGTTTCAGGAAAATTTGGTGCTGAGAGAGTAGATGGAGAAATCGATCCACATGAGAAAGATGGTATGTCTAGGTTTTTCTATAGATGAAGATATCATCAAAGAAAACTAAGACAAAATGGTGGAGAAAGGGACAGAAGACATGATTCATGAGGATTTGGAAGGTGGAGGGGGAATTACACAAGCCAAAGGGCATGACCAAAAACTCATAGTGGCCCTGATGAGTTCTAAAGGTAGTCTTGGGAATGTTTGCCTCTTTCATATGTATCTGGTGGTAGCTCGAACGAAGATCAAGTTTAGTGAATAATTGGGAGCCACTCAATTCATCCAGGAGGTCATCAATGACAGGAATGGGGAATTTGTCTTTGATGGTAAGCTTTTTGAGGGAACGGAAGTCAGGACACATTCGCCAAGAACCTTCTTTCTTCAGGACCATGACCATAGGATAATATTAGGGGCTGGTACTAGGGCGAATAACACCTGCATTAAGGAGTTCCTGGACCATTTTCTCAATTTCATTTTTTGGGGAAAAGGGTTGACGATACGGATGGATATTGGGAGGAAGGCTTCCGGTTACCAGGGGAATGGAATGATAATGAACACCATGGGAAGGAGGGAGCCCTTGTGGAGTGGAAAAGACCAATTGATGTTTAGAAATGATGGCTTGTAGGTCTTGCAGGACCGAGGGTGTCTCTATTGCTTGTATGGCATGGAGTTGGGTGATAACACCAGAATGACATTTTTTGAGAAGCTTTTCCATGCGATGGGAACTAATGATCTTAGGTGAACTGACTGTGATTCCTTGGAACTTATATTGGTGTCCCTCTTGGTCGAATTGCATAGTTAAGTCTTTAAAATCCATGAGAATGGGACCCAAAGGCCTTATCCATTCTGCACCCAATACAATGTCACAACCTCCCATGTCGATAACAAACATATGGGATTTCAGGTGGTAGTCACCAATTTGGAGACGCACATTTTCACAACGCCCTCCACATTTCATGGAACCACCATTGGCGATCATGATTTGGAAATTATTGACGACATGGATGTAGAAATGAATTTCTTGGGCAATGTGGCAATGAATAAAAATATGGGTGATGCCACTATCAACCAGAATGATGACCTTCCGATGCTTGAGGGTTTGGGGAGCGAGGAAGCCAGTGAGAGCATTGAGGGAAATGACCGTTTCTACTTCGAGAGGGTCTGAGGGAGGGGTTATGTCAGTGGATTCAGATGAATCAGACACAAAGGGAGTTTCTAAATCCTCTTCCAAAATATCCTCAAAGATGGCCATAAAAAGATTTTTTTCTTTGCACTTGTGGATCGACAAATATTTGTCATCACAGTTATAACAAAGGCCTTTGAGTTGGCATTCAACCATTTCATCCCTGGTCAATTTTTGGATCTTTAGTGGAGCAGAGGGAGTAGTGAGATTTACTAGTTTAGGGCGAGGGATAAAGGAGGGTTTTCGGTTTTGAGAAGATACAACCTGTTGTGCTTCTTTATCTCTTTTAGTAGCCTCCACCCAACTCTGAGGCCGAGCCATGAGGACATGGGCCCGAATCTCATCCTTGAGGCCGTTGATAAAACACTCTCGGAAAAAGGCATCAGACATGCCCTCTGTTCTAAAATCCAGACACTCAAAGGAAGCTATATAGTCTTCCACTGTTCCTAATTGCTTCAACTTTTTCAAATGGCCCAAATGGTTGGTGTCAGTGTCAAAGCATTCATAAAGCTCTGCCACAAAGTGTGTCCAAGAAATATACCCTTGATGAGAAGTTTTTCTCCATTTCCACCATTGCCAACGTTCTTGATCTAGATGGAGAACACCATACCGAAGTTTGGCCAAGTCATTTGTAATGTCGTATAAAGAGAAATAATGTTCCATTTGGGTTACCCAACCAGTGGGGTCCGAGCCATCAAATTTCGTCACAT
>SNQJ01S0055458.1:36612-68339 GCA_010110895.2 Picea sitchensis
CCATTTACTTTATTATGTAAATAATCCCCCTTGACTTTGTCACTTCACTTTATTATTTAAATAATCCTCTTTGACTTTGTCACTTCACTTTATTATTTAAATAATCCTCTTTGACTTTGTCACTTCACTTTATTATTTAAATAATCCTCTTTGACTTTATCATTTCACTTTATTATTTAAATAAGTTCTTCTTTGCAAGCACTTTGACGTCTTTGACCTTTTGGGGCTTCAAGCCAACATATGAGGGTCCTCCAACTTCGTAAGGCCATAACTCTCAAACCATGAGGAGTTATGTGATGTTCCACATACCAATGGAAATGGATTGAAAAGAACTATCCATCTAGGATAGTTTCACTGACAAATTCATTGATCTTCATCTCATTATTCCACAATTAAGCATGGGTTATCTAACCATACTACTACGATAACTCAACTACAAAGCATCTTCCCGTGAGGTATTTCACCATAAGGGGACCACTTTGGAGTTCATCCATTTGTACTACTTATCAACCATGATAAGACAATAGTGAGTCATATTTACATCAATCCAATTATGCATCATATATCAATGAAACCACATCGATCCATCTTCATCTATGCATCATATATCAATGACAACTCATTGATCCATCTTAATCTATGTATCATATATCAATGACAACTCATTGATCCATATTCATCTATACATGACATCATATGACTATGAATCCACTTGAAATAAATCCATTGACATCAAGGACAATATATGATCCAACAATCTTGACAAGACATTGTTCCTTTGACATCAATCCTTTGGCATCAATGACAACATGATCCAACAATCTCCCCCTCTGGCATCGATGGAAATACCAATATTGATGTCAACACCAATCATTGATGGAAGCATGTAGACAAGGCAGTGTTGTACATCAATAGTCATCTTAATCACATCAATGTGACTATCTCTCCCCCTTTGACATCAATGGAAAAAAGTCATTCTCTCCTTGGGGTTTCCCCCCCTCTAAATAATCTCTCCCCTTTTGAACAAGGGATATCACTCTAATTTAATGCTTAAGATATATAGATCATGCTCCCCCTGTGACCATCGCTCCCCATGGAACTATGCCTATGTTCTCTTTCTCCAAGTATAGGTCTCTTTTTCAAGTATTTATCTTTGCATATGATAAATCTCTCCTCCTAGAATCATGGGAATAATAATGACTCCCCATATGGGTTTGTCTCCCCCTATCTTCTCTGCAATATGAACAATATGCTACCACTGCAATATGCTTCTACTGCAAATGTTATTGATCAGTCAGAACATAGATCAGCTTCTCTTTCTATGACGATCCTTGGACCTGTCCATGCATCAAACTCATGCCATACCATACATCATGAAGCAAAATATATGTCAACAATGAATAGAAAATCATGAACAAAACATCAACCAAGTACATCATGTGCCAACCATGCACAATACCCATGTACATCGACCATGTACATCAATACCATATCATATGCCATAAGATATCATCAATGGTGTGAATCAACCATATGCCTCTACCAACATGCCAACCATGTGACTCAAACAAGTTTCATATCACTCATGATATGCCTCTACCAAGAACCAAGTGCCACAATCATCTATCTTAATCAATGAAGTGTCTCAACTATATCATCCATACATCAACAAGTGCACCAAACATGTATCGCCACTTGTACCAAGAAAGTGCATCAACCATGCACCAATACCACAACAAGATGAACTACAATCAATATGTGTCCTCATGCATGTATTCCATATCCACCATAAAACATGTGACAATCATACTGCTAGTAGGTGACTCTAACAATGTACCAAAAGTGTACCAATAATGAATCAACTATAGATCAAGCTATGACTCATCAATAATTTACAATACACCCACCTCGTCAACTCATCAACTACATGTCCCACTATGTATCCCATCCTCATGCCAATGAATGCACCAAGATATGCAATAAATATGCTTCCAATAATACATCATAAGATATATCAAGGAAACTCAAATAAGTACCAACCATGTACTCTAAATGATCTGCATCAGCCTCCATTCACTACAGAAAATACTAAGCATCCAATAATAGATGTACTAGAAGTGTGCCTCCATAGATCAATGACATATCTAGATAGAATCATCATGATATATCTCATAACCAAAGTTCCATAACTTCACTGTCACAACCAACATTGTTCTTCAACAGAAAAAAACGTCTCAATCCACACTCTAGGGTTAGTACCATGCATAAAAGATAGTCTTCCAAATCTTAACCATATGTCATCGCCATACATACATCAATTATGTATGTCAACATGTAATCATGAAAACCTGCAAAAAACCATGTCAAATCCTGCAACAAACCATGTCATACCCTGCAACATAGAGTTATACCTTTATGTCATGCTATAACTCTGTTGGCGGACAGATATTTGTGTCATTTCATCGATATTTAAAACACAGTTTTGACGAAAAAGAAATTTTAATAGCTTCCTGTTTGTGTCTGCGATGACTTCAATTATGATTTTTGTTTGAAAAATCGCTTGATTGGTTGTTGTTTGTTTTTTAGTTTATTTTTAAATATCTCATTTACCCTTGTTCAATTTCATGACTATTAAAGCATTAAATTGAAACAAGATTGGTCTAAACACATCATACAGATTCTAAGCTTCCCCTTGTCAAATTGGATGAGTTTTTAAAATACCTAATGATCCTAAGAGCCTTCAATGGTATTGAGCATATCGTTCTGTGAAATGTTTCTTTACCATTAGGATATGAGTTGATCACCTTTGGATCGTGCCTAAATCATTTTCTTCATTTGGAGTTTTGATTTCCACTTACCACCTTGACGATCGCTTTTGAAACAAAAAAATTGATACAAATTTAAAATTTGAATGCTATCCTTTGTTGTTATATCATAGTCTAATCACTGGTGTACAGGACTGTTATACATGCTCTGAAAAATTACACCCTTGTCCTGTTGGTTTGAGCTCACATTCATTGCATTGTTAGTGGTGCTTCGTTTTGGGGTTAGGTTCTCAATAGAGGAGGTGGTTTTTGATTATGTTTGTCCTCTGGTTCAGGGTTCAATCAACACCCAAACTGGTAGTCATGGTGGTATTCTCCCAAAATCGTAGTTATCGGGCCACCTCCAAAAATGAAAAACTCATTGTTTGTATCGGGCGGTTTCAAACACGGGCTCCTCCTTGATATGCCTACTGGTATATCGTGACCAAATCCATGGCTCCTGTGGTAAATATAGAGTCAAATGGCTCACAGGCCTTGCTCTCCCACGATGATGTTGTGGATGATCTCACGGTCTATGGGGGGTTTAATTTTATACAGTTGTTTGAGGGATTTAACCTTGAAATTGCCCAAGATTTTTCCCATACCTTCAATGGTACACGATCCAAAATCGGTGATTTACAGTTGTAAGCCACTGAGGAATTTATTGCACAAGCCACAGACTTGTCATGAGAAGGAGATCGTTGGTTCAAGAATTTAAAAATTGAAGGTATTCCTTGGAACCTGTTAATGATTTCTAGGAATTCATGCTACAATGTCAAAAGTACACCCACAAACTTGTTCAAGCCTTAATGGTATGATTTATTATTAATTATCAAGCAATTCATTACCTGTGAGGGACGATATGGATTGGTTTTTCTATTTCATATACACTTATTAAAGTTTTTCTTATGGCTTAGCCTAAACATGCCTTTTTACCTACTCAAAAGCCTTTAGAAGATGGATATATTTTATCAGAGTCAAAACCCTAATTCACAGTCTAGTCTCTTTCATCGTGGCCTGATTCAAATCTTGGTTGTTTCCCATTTTTCAAAAGCAGGGGATAACTAGAAAACTTTCCTGGTTAGAAATGGTTTTGTTCCAATCACACCTAAACTGGTAAGCGATTCACCCCAATACAAATATGTGTCTAATTTGCCTCCTTTTTTAAAGGAACAAGAAGGTTTCTCAGGTACTTAGTATCACCTCCAAAAAATTATGGAACAGGGTAAACCTATTACTTCAGACTGAACTCGTCCATTGCCAAATCTAGAAAAGGTGTACTGTGAAAGTTTCTTTGACTAGATTCAAAGATAATATCGATACATCCCTTACCTACAAGCTCAAGTGAATCAAGTAATGACTCGGAAATCAATTCTGGAAAAGGAAAATGATGATCTCATAGTTAGCATCCGATCAAATTCACTCAGGGTGAAAACACGTTTCAAGAGATCGGGAGATGTGATTATAAAAAGCTCAACCAGTTTCAATGTTGTTGTAAATTTGGGTTTGTCTGATTGTTCCTTTGGAAAATTCTAATTGGTAAATACTTTTCTTGTAATTCACGATTGGATCTATTTAAACAATAACTGAATTTGTTTTCATTTTGTTTTTATTTAGACCAGCTACATAATTGAAGATTTTGTAGCTTGTCTTTTAATTTATTTATTTATTTATTTTCTAATTTAGATTTTGTTTTTCTTTGTTCTCAGGTAAACAACAGATCAATGTGCAAAGATTAATAGAACGAGTCAAAATTTGGGAATATAATGGACTTGTAAATTTTTCGTTTTTGAAAAACAATGTTTTAATGATATAACTATTTTTTATTAGTGGTCTCAGCGGACTTATCTTTATGGTTATTTTGTTCTAGTAAAAACATTTTAGAGTAGATATGTCTCTATCTTGCATGATATGAGGAACAGACTAGGAACTTGTTTTAATAGAACTACTTGCCCAGGAATAAGGACAGTTCCTCTTGGACCTTATGATGGACTTATTATTCTGAAACTATATGGGATATAGTTTACTTTTTGTATTTCGTCCTTTTGTAGAATGTGCAATGTTATTATTGTTTCTCATATAATTTCTGGACATGAAAAATTATTTGTATTGAACTAGCTTTAGATTGTTCAGCATGTGACTTTTCATGATGTGTTTTTATTTACATGGTTCACTATATTTTTGTTATGTTAATATCTGTGACTAATCGTCTATCTATACATTTTGAGTTTACATTTGATGTTCGGTAGTTGGTAATACCATTTGCTGAGAGTTGGAGTTTATTTCTCTTCCAACTATTGGACACTTTAAAGTCACATGAGAGAAAATCTATTTGTCTTTCTGTTATCATAGATCTGTTTCAAAATATAAAAGATTTCCTTGAGTTGTTTCAGGAAATATCGTTCTTTATTTTATCATAGATTTATACTTGACACAGGTTAAGTGGAGCTTATACAAACACAGAAAGATGAATCTAGCTTAGTACTGCTAATCAGCTTCAGGTTATTAATTTGTATTTTATTTGATTTGTTAATTTGCAAATGAATAATGATTGCATCATTTAAACGTCAAATTCTTTTTCCATTATCGTTATATCATTTATAATATTATTCACTCATTATTTATTATTTTGTCATTAATAGTACAAAAACAATTTCCTTTATCTTTGCATTCTATTTTTCATCCATTAGTCAAAAACAATGATTTTCACGAGGCTTTATTTAAACCTTGTAATTGTATATATCTACTGTATATAATACTACTATAAGTTAAGTAATTTCATTGGTGTGTTGATTGATATAATTGTACGTTTAGTTAGTTTTACATCTTTTAATTATACTAGAATCCTAGTTGGCTAACGGATCCATAAAACCCATCAAGGTAGATCATACCAAATGGCTTGAGTTGAATAGAAAACCCCCGTCTGGATCTTCCCTTCTCGTTGACAGTGTGTCATAAACACCCGTCAACAAATGGCGCTAGAAGGAGGGCGTGAAATTCATTGATGGAACAAGGAGGCCGTAGGACTCCCCAAAACAATAGTTATCATGTCATGACATGTATTCACTCAGACCCTAATGTTATAATTGACCCAACTACTACGTCAGAAGCTACACCTGACATTCCCACCGAGACAGTGACACCAGTTCCTCAAGGGATTGATGTACAATAAATTGTCCACCAATCAATTTTGATAACCCAAAGTGCTTTGTCCTAAATCAGATAGTCTGGTAGACATATAAATAAACCCCTTGATTTATCCAATATACAAGAACAACCTCTTGAAACTGCTATGCTCGATAACACATTAGGTGGTAATATCACCAACCCTTCTGAAGAATTGACCCTAGGTGCTGGGGGATATTTTCTCCCACCATCCCCACCTGGTTCTTATCCACCCTCCTCAAGAGAATAGTCCTAAGATGAAGTAAGTTCTTCGTCTAAACAATCCCAACCTTCATCTCCACCAAATCCCATGGCTAACCAAAATAATCCCGTCGGACCTTGGCTCGATCAAGATTTCGTGGCAGTACATCTAGAAAAGTGGTTACCCAAATCCGACCCAGATTTGAAGCAATCAGTTGAGGATCATATCAATAAATTTATGTTGGTTGTTAGGCTCCAGAGCATTGAACACAAGGATGTCATGTGTAGGTTATTCCCTTACACTTTTGAGGGAAATTCCTCAACCTGGTATTTTGCACAACAACCCCAAACCATTGTTTCTTGGGACAAGTTTGAAACCTTATTTCTAGAAACATTTGATGATGATAAATATCTGGAAGTTCTGGTAATGGAGATTTCTAGTATGAAAATGAACCCTAAAGAAAATTTTAAGGATTTCAACCAGAGATTCCTCATGCTAAAAAATAAAATCCTTGTAGATCCAATGCTTGTGAAAAACTTGATTGTTGTGTACTATACTAAGGCCCTACATAACAATATAGTTATATGGGTTAAAAGTTCCAAAAAGAACACATTACTAGAAGCCTTTGAGGAGGCGGTCCTTATCGATAAGGCCATTCTTAGTTTAAAAGATAATTCAAATGTTGAGGCTAAAACAACCTTCTCTTCTAAAAAGAAAATTGAAATTCTCAGTAGACCTCCTCAAAGTAAAAGTCAACAAGAGACTTTAGGCTTGGAAAGTTTGCAGAAAGCTTTCCAGAAATTATCCAATCAGGTCGTAGACATAAAAATATCCGTTGAAGAAGCATCTACAAGTAAAGGAAGTTTTAGACCACCTTTCAGGAAACCTTTTCCTCCAAATAGACCAAACCTGACTACGGAAGGTCTGAACTTTGAAGTACTACAGTATGTTTTACAAGCAATACTGGAAGTACATGATAACGTTGTTTTTGTACCTCCTGAAAATCAAGATGACTCGGGTGAAGAAGAAACATCTAATGAGGAGGACTCATCTCCTCCCATTTTCGGACATTTGTCGTACAACATCTTCCAAGAAAATTTCGAAATTGCCCATCCATATAACACTCAAAGTAAGGTACAAAACAAACTTCCACCAGAAATAAGTACGAATATGGTATCCAAATAGCCAAAACAAATTGAAACTAAACAAAACCCTATTGCCCAAGATTTGGAATATGATTTGGTTGAAGATCTTGAAAAACTAAGGGAAAATATATCATTGTTTGAATTTCTTAAATTCCCTCTTATCCTATAGAAAATGCTCCAAAGTATAGCTGAGAATAATAAAAAGAATGATCTTATTAGCATAAAATCAGCAAAAAATGACCCAAATAAAACAAAAAACGTCTCTGGTAAAAAATCATCTGAAAATCAGAATAAAGGGGACATATCAGAGAAAACTGTAGGAAATTTAGATAAGACTATTTCAGGTATAGCCATAAAAAATCGGCAGACTTTTATTGTCTCATCACGAAAAAATGTACCTCCTTTCTTGTTAACTTTCAAAATTTTCAATAGAAATGTACATAACTGCATGGTTGATTATGGTGCCTCATCAAATGTAATGCCTCTCTCTGTGTGTCAGAAAATTGATGTTGAAATCAAACCTTCTAATTTAAAAATCATTCAGTTAGACAGAACTAATGTCAAGGTTATTGGTGAACTCAATAATGTATTGATAAGGTTGTCATCTAACCCAAAGGTTCACCAAGTAATTGATATAATTGTTGTTGATATTCCGGAAGTCTATGGTTTATTTTTTAGCAAAGATTGGTCAGAGCGGTTACATGGTTATTTTGCTACAGATTGGTCTCATATGTGGCTTCCAGAAAATGGCCAGCCTAACAAGATTAGGATAAACAAAGAACGTTACCTCAAGTACACTGTTACAGATTTGAATGATACCAATGAGCCTTTTACTACCGCTGTAAATACAATTGAGTCCCAGGGAATGAACACTTTTTTTGGAAATTTCATGACCAAAATATCCTCTATCACCGACCCATAACAACAATCTGAAATTTCAGCCTATACTCAGATGACAACTCTAAAAATCAAACCAAACATTGTGGATAACAAAAAAATATGGTCATTATACTTTAATGAATCTAAATACTGGGAAGGGGCAGGAATTGGTTGTGTATTGATAGACCCCAAAGGTAATAAAACATTTATTTATTGTTGATTAGAATTTGAATGTACTAATAACACAGCAGAATATGAAGCACTCCTACAGGGACTAAAGAAGGCACTGGATCTTGACATGCAAAACTTGGTAGTATTCAACGACTCTGAAATTGTAGTCAAGTAGGTAAAAAATGCTATTCATTATTTATCACCTCACCTGAAAAACTACCAAACTGAGGTATGGGGCTTAATACATAAATTTCTCGCTTTTAACATAAGTTCCATTCCCAACTCTAGTAATTTATAAGTTGATTTATTAGCTAACGTCGCCTCAAAATTATTACTCGTTGTAGGTCTTTCTCCTAACGCATTTTCGGTTGAATTGTTATTTAGGCCATTGATTCTTGATAACATCACAAATTGGTGAGTGTTTGGTGACGATCAAAAAATCATCATTTTTTTTGCATATGGAGGACAATTTCCAAGACGCGGTAATTGATGAAAGCACCCACAATGAAAACCTTCGAGATTTCACGGTAATATCTGACCCCCATTCTGCGGAGATATCATCTGATCTGGTAAACTCTATCCCCAAATTTGATGTTAGATCAAAGAAATTTTATTATTTACATGACAAGTTTAGGGGAGTGGTAAATTACAAAACAAACAATTCTTCATTACTGTATGAAACTATAAATTTAGGAACGCAAGATAATCCTCAAAATATCAATCTGGGCAAAGGGTGTTCTGAACAAGAGAGATATGCATTCATAAAATTGTTCAAAGAATTCAAAGATGTGTTTTCTTGGACATATTATGATCTAAAAACTTTTGATCCAAACATAATACAACGTCTAATTCCCATGAAGCCCCAAACCCAACCTTTTCAGCAAAAACTTAGAAAAATGCATCATAAATTAAAACCCACAGTAAAAAAGGAACTAAACAAATTACTCACCACCAAAATCATTTTTCCAATATGACATACTCAGTGGGTATCCAACTAAGACCCGGTAAGAAAGAAAAATGGGGAAATTCAACTTTGTGTCGATTTCCATAATTTAAACCGAGCCTCTAATAAAGAAAATTACCTTGTTCCCCTAATGGAACAAATTTTGCAACAAGTGTCTAGTTCTTAAAGGATACCCTTATTAGATGGTTTCTCAGGGTATAACCTGGTCCTTATGTCTCCATTAGATCAGTTGAAAACCACTTTTTGTACCCCATGGGGTACTTACCCCTATTGAAAAATTCCTTTCGGATTGATTAATTATGGGGCCACCTTCGAAAGGGAAATGGACATTGTTTTTTGTGGCCTTATCAATCATTCGATTGTTGTCTACCTCGATGATGTCACTATCATTTCAAAGAACAAAAAATATCACTTGTCACATCTTAGGGTTGTGTTAGAACGATGTCATAAGTTTGGTATTTCACTCTGTCCTAAGAAGTCAGTCTTTGCAGTAGAGAAAAGAAAATTACTTGGATTTATAGTCTCTAAATATGGAATGATAATAGACCCCAAACAAACCCAATCCATTGCCAACCTTCCTCCACCTTCTTCCAAAAAGGAAATGCAATCCTTTCTGGGTAAAATAAATTTCGTCAGACGTTTTGTTCCAAGTTTTTCTGAGATGGTTAGACCTCTGCAAAACCTGATAAAAAAAGATATTTTGTACAAATGGGGATCACAAGAGAATCAATCTTTTAATTCCATTAGAAAATCTATAACCGATGCTCCCTCCTTGACGAGTCCTAACTTCTCCCAAGATTTCACGTTGTATACCTTTTCATCGGGAAAATTTTATGTTGTTGTCCTCACACAAAAAAATGTTGAAAACAACGAAATACCTATTTCATTTATGAGCTCCACTTTTAAAGGTCCATAATTAAAATACCCCACAATAGATCAACAGTCATACGTTGTTTTCAAAGAAGTTAAACATTTCAGATCTTAACTTTTGAAGTCTAGGATAAAAGTCATTGTTCCTTATCCTATTGTAAAATATTTGTTAGTGTAGAAGGAACTAGGGGAGACAAGGGAAAATTGGATGACCTCCCTTCAGGAGTATGATCTAAAAATAGTCCCTGCACAAATTGCTAGAGGTCAAGGCCTTTGAAAATTGGTAGTTGATTCAATTGAAAAATCAGAAAATCAAATGACAACACCAGCTGAAAATATGCATAACGAAACACAAATCTGTTGTACGGAAAATGTGCCTAATTCATGGTATGGGGATATCAGATTTTATTTGTTGCACGAAACTGCTCCTTGTAACCTTGATCCAAAAAACAGGAGATCACTAAGTCTTATATATACATCTTTTCAATTGATTAATAATATATTGTTTCGTAAGAATTTTGATGGTGTTTTTCAGCGTT
Source organism: Picea sitchensis (assembly GCA_010110895.2). NCBI lineage: Eukaryota > Viridiplantae > Streptophyta > Pinopsida > Pinales > Pinaceae > Picea > Picea sitchensis. The sequence continues at coordinate 47,352 of SNQJ01S0055458.1, forward strand.
GCCTAGAAAAAGAAGAATCCTAAAAGATGTTAGCTAAACTGCATTATGATGATGTCGAGGGTCATTTTGGTGGAGATACAACTACCCACAAAGTACTTAGGTCTAGCTACTATTGGCCCACCTTATTTAAATATGCTCACACTTTGGCTCGCAAATGTATAATCTGTCAAAAGGCTGCAGGACGGGTCAAGAAGGTTGCATTCCTTCTACAACCTGTTACGGTAGACACACCATTTCAGCAGTGGGGCCTAGATATTATAGGACCAATTAATCCACCTTCCTCACAAAAACACAAGTATATCCTTACAGCAACAGAATATTTTACAAGGTGGTCTGAGGCTTTACCACTAAAGGTCATAAACACGAGTCAGGTACTTTCATTTTTAAACTCTCATATCATCACTCGTTTCAGGATACTTGAATGTCTAGTTTTCGACAATGCTTTTTCTTTCTCTTCCCTGGATATGAATGTATTTTCTTTAGAAAAAGGGATTAATCTAAAATAATCTACCAGTTATTACCCCCAAGGAAATGGTTTGGTCAAGTCAACAAATAAAAATCTGATCAAAATAATAAAAAGAACAGTGTCGTAAAATCATAAAAATTGGCACAATGCGTTATATAAGGCACTTTGGGCTGATAGAGTTACTCTGAAATATTCCATCGATAATTCTCCTTTATTCCTCATTTAAGGAAGTGAATCCATCCTTCCTTCACACTTATTACTCCCTTCTCTGCAATTATCTCATAAAGTTCATGAAGAAGAATGTCCCCCTTTAGGGAATCGGATAAACACTTTACTAAAACTGGAAGAAGTGAGGACACAGGAAAAAGAGAAATTAGATCATCATCAACAAATTGTTAAAAGTTGGTTTGATACAAGTTCGTCCTCAGAAATAAATTTTAATGTCGGGGATTTGGTCTTCAAATGGGACAAAGCACACAAGAATAAAGGAGAACATACTAAGTTTCAAGACCTGTGGTTGGGGCCTTTTCTCATTTCAGAGAAATTGGGTGCTAGTTCATTTTGTTTGCACAGCTTAGAGGGATAGCCAGACACTTTTCCAGTGAATGTCATGTCTCTCAAGAAATACCTCACCTGAGAAAATCAGACTTACCCCTGTAAATATCCTTAGCTTTTATATTTCTTTGGTTTTTATTTTTTTATTTTTTATTTTCTTTTGTTGCTTTTTGGGTTACCTTAAGAATTATTTCTAAATCATAATTTATTATTGAGGGGAATCAAATATTTCACTAACAGTAGTTGAAACAGTTCAATGCATCTGCACATTAAGTTCTTAACTCAGATCAATAATCTATAAGAAAGCTATGCTAGAAGTCTCTTCCAAATCATTGTTCCCGTTTTTTTGTTGAAGTCTTAGGGAAATACGATTATCTTTAAAACTTCTTACGTCGTCCCAGTTCTAATGAGATAAACTCAAAGGGCTTACCCATCCTTGAGATGATTTCTTAATTTAAATATAAATGTCCAAATCATGATGAAAATTATCAGTTCTTAAAAGAACAAGAAACAATATTAATGATCAATCCTATGATTGTATGATTGTGAAATCTTTGGTATCACCCTTCTCTCTCGTTATCATGAAGCTTCTAAAAAATTTATAAATTATTATTGAGAGTTGGAAACACTTTAATATGTGGTAATTGGGTGTAAACATACCGGGATACTGAACAGGTCTGCTGGCAGCGGGTAAGTGCACACATGATACCAACAACTTTGTTGGGGTACTAAATAGGCCTACTGGCAGCGAAGAAATGTCGGGTTCAAGATCCTTCATGTATGTTTTTTAAATTGATCAGATATCAAGATATTTTTATCATAGATGGAAACCTTTTAGGATGGGATCAAAGTACTGGAGAGGGTTTAATGACATCCATAACGAGGCTATAAACGCCTACTGATAGCAGTGGCCCTGTCAACGGTATTGGAGTTACATGTATAAATATCGTTACCCTTTTGATCGAAACAAAAATTTTGATTACAATCTTTTGGCAAAACTTTCTTCGATAGTGTGATTATGTTAATTTTCTCAATTAATTTCAAAACCCTTGATCTATTTCATAATTTTTTTTAGTGACTATTCGATTTATCTTTTCCCTGATCTAAAGTTTGATGATGCAGATATAACTAATTTTCCCAGGGAGCCGACATTGTTGGAAACCAAATATTCATGGCATTTCATCGATATTTAAAACACAGTTTTCACGAAAAAGAAATTTTAATAGCTTCCTCTTTGTGTCTGCGACGACTTTAATTATGATTTTTGTTTGAAAAATTGCTTGATTGGTTGTTGTGTTTTTTTGAGTTTATTTTTAAATATCTTGTTTACCCTTGTTCAATTTCATGATTGTTAAATCATGAAATTGAAAAAATCTTGGCCTAAACACATCATATAGATTCTAATTTTCTCCTTGTCAAATTGGATGAGCTTTTAAAATACCTAATGATCCTAAGAGCCTTCAAGGGTATTGAGCATATCGATTTGTGAAATTCATCTTTACCATCAGGATATGAGTTGATCACCTTTGGATCATGCCTCAATCATTTTTTTTCATTTGGAGTTTTGATTGCCAGTTACCACCTCCATGATCACTTTTGAAACAAAGAATTTGATATAAATTTAAAATTTGAATAATATCCTATGTTGTAATATCGAAATCTAATCACTGTTATACAGGACTATTAGCCATGCTCTGAAAAATTACACCCTTTTCCTGTTGGCTTGAGATCGCATTCATTGCATCATTGGTGGTTCTTCATTTTGGGGTTAGGTTCGCAATAGAGGAGGTGGTTTTTTATTACGTTTTTCCTCTAGTTCAGGGTTCAATCAACACCCAAAGTGGTAGTCATGGTGATCTTCTCCTGAAATCGTAGTTATTGAGCCACCTTCGAAAATGAAAAACTTATCATTTGTATCAGGTGGTTTCAAACATGGTCTCCTCCTTGCTATGCTTGCTAGTATATCGTGACCAAGTCCATGGCCCTTATGGTAAGGATAGAGATGAATGTATCATAGGCCTTACTCTCCCATGATGATGTTGTGGATGATCTCGTGGTCTATGGGTAGGTTAATTTTATACAGTCGTTCGAGGGATTTAACCTTTAAATCGCCCAAGATTTTTCCCATACCTTCGATGATACTAGAGCCAAAATCGGTGATTTACGGTTGCAATTCGGTGAGGAATTGATTGCACAAGCCGCAGGCCTGTCACAAGAAGGATATTGTTGGTTCAAGAATTTAAAAATAAAAGGTATTCCTTGGAACCTATTAATGATTTCCAAGAAGTCACGCTACGATGTCAAAGGTACAACCATAAACTTTTTCAAACCTCAATGGCACGGTTTATTATTAATTATCAAGGAATTAATTACCTGCAAGGGATGATATGGATTGTTTTTTATGTTTCATATACGCCTATTAATGGTTTTCTTAGGGTTTATGCTAAACATGCCTTTTTACCTACTCAAAATCCTTCAGAAGATGGATAAATTTTATCAGAGGAAAAACCCTAATTCACTGTCTAGTCTCTTTTATCATGGCTTGATTCAAATCTTGGTTGTTTCCCATTTGTCAAAAGCAGGGGATAACTGGCAAAACTTCCTAGTTAGAAATGGTTTTATTCCAATCACACATGAACCTATTATAGAAATATTTTCCTCACCCTATGCAATCTTGCACTTAAGGCCTTTTTCCATTTCCCTATGCAGACTTATCATCCTTGTTTGTAAATCCCAGAGATAAAAATACATATTTTTACACATGTACGCACCTTGCCTACTATACAACATGTGTATATGTAGGTTGCACCACTATAGCCCGCGTACATATTTGGTGTCGGATTTCCATGTCACGGTAGGAGATCTATGATCCTTGACCTTCCATATACTGGAAACATTCTGACTCGGCCCTTCAGTTCCATTTGAAGTCTATAAATGAGAGAATTATGAGATATGGAAAAGACGAGAAAGTATTCAACTTTGAGAGCAAAGTTACTCTGGAGAAATTATTTACTTCATATTGAGTCTACATCCCTTTGTCCTTTAAGTTTGAACATAGTGTTCAACTCCCCAAACTCTTCCCTTATTGATTGAGAAATTTATTATCGCTTTTCTATGAGATTTACTTTGGTGGAGGATTGAAGTGGTGGAGGCCCAACTAGAAGGAACTTAGTTTCTCGGTTCCGAACCGTGTCGACATGGAAGTCTGTAACATTTTCACTTCTATTGATCATATATTAATAGAAATACTCTTTTCTCGTCCAATTGATGTCTTGAAAATATTTGAATTATTATTCCATGGGTGTACTTTTCATGTTTATTAATGGATTATGCTAGTGAATGTGCTAACATCATATATTATCACCATATTCTTGCTTTGCTTGGTTTTTGAGGACTAGTTGTAGGTATATTTCTTTGGGTCAAGTGCTCAATGGTGGACTTCATCGAACATATGGATGAGCTAGTCCTTTTATCTTGTCTCACTTGCATATTCGTTTATATAGCATACTTGATAATAGAGTTGATTTATGTAGTCATTTTTGTCTGTTGTGGTTTACCCTAGCCATAGAGAGATTTTCCCCGTAACATAATTGGCAACCATACTAGGGATTCACCCCAATACGATTAACCACAATAAGTGATTCAACCCAATATGACTTTGTGTCTAATTTGCTTCCTTTTTTAAAGGATAAAGAAGGTTTCTCAGGTATTCAGTATGACCTCCAAAAGATTATGGAACAGGGTAAACTTCTTACTTCAGACCGAACTCATCCATTTAAAAATCTAGAACAGGTGTACTGTGAAAGTTTATTTGACTGGATTCAAAGATACTATTGAGAAATACCTTACCTACAGGCTCAATTGAATCAAGTAATGACTGAAAACTTAGTTCTGGAAAAGGAAAACGATGATCTCAGAGCTAGCATCTAATCAAATTCGCTCAGGGAGAACAAACGTTTCAAGAGATCGGGAGATGTGATTATAAAAAAACTCCACCAGTTTCAATGTTGTTGTAAATTTAGATTTGTCTGATTGTTCCTTTTCAAAATTATAATTGGTAAATACTTTTCTTGTAATTCATGATTGGATCTGTTTAAACAATAAATGAATTTGTTTTCGTTTTGTTTTTATTTAGACCAACTACATAATCGAAGATTTTGTAGATTGTATTTTAATTTATTTATTTATTTGTTTTCTAATTTATATTTCGTTTTTCTTTGTTCTCAGTTAAACAACAAATCAATGTGCAAAGATTAATAGAATGAGTCAAAAGTTGGGAATATAATGTACTTGTAAATTTTCGTTTTTGAAAAATAATGTTTTAATGATGTAACCATTTTTTATTAGTGGTCTCAACAGACTTATCTTTATGGTTATTTTGTTTTAGTAAAAACGTTTTAGAGTATATCTGTCTCTATCTTGCATGATATGAGGAACACACTAGGAAGTTGTTTTAATATCACTTCTTGGCCAGGAATAAGGGAAATTGCTCTTAGACCTTATGATGGACTTATTATTCTGAAACTATATGGGATACAATTTACTTTTTGGATTTCGTCCTTTTGTAGACTATGCAATGTTATTATTGTTTCTCATATAATTTCTAGACATGAAATTTTATTTGTATTGAACTAGCTTTAGATTGTTCATCATGTAACTTTTCATGTTGTGTTTTTATTTACATGATTCATTATATTTTGGTTCTATTAATATCTGTGAATGATCGTCTATCTATACATTTTGAGTTTACATCTGATGTTGGGTAGTTGGTAATACCATTTGCTGAGAGTTGGAGTTTATTTCGCTTCAAGATATTGGACACTTTAAATTCACATGAGAGAAAATCTATTTGTCTTTATGTTATCATAGATTTGTTCCAAAATATAAAATATTTCCTTGAGTTGTTTCAAGAAATATCATTCTTTCTTTTGTCATAGATTTATACTTGACATAGGTGTTGAGGGGCCCTAAATCCCTTTAACTCAACAGTAGGAACCAAACCCGCCACTGAGGCCCAATTAGACTATGCAGCGTTTAGTAGTGGAATGGTTCTCCAGATCTTGTGATCCGTCCAAATAATCGATGGGCTTCACGTTTTCTTGTGAAGGCTTATTATTCAATTCAGACGTTCTCTTTTTTGCATTTTCTCTTATAGGTGGGACCGATACAAGATAAAATCTAGTATAAACCAATTGGGTAAAAAAATGGGAAAATATTAACTACTAGAGAAGGTTGAGCTTGGGATAACTCTTTCACTCTAGTATGCAGAAAAAAAATCTCCACCACGAGCCTAGTAATAATACATTAACCTGATGGTGTTCCAATTATTGACTAAGGTGTGATTATAAGAAGAAAACACATATGCAATGAACGATAGCAAGAAAAATAATTCTCTTAACTGTAATCATCAATCACATAATAAAACAACGATTTAATTTTCATCATAAAATATAAGAACTATAAAACATTGAATAAGATAACTTATCAACAAATTTAAAAGCTCTTACTTGTTACAACATCCATTCATGATATGAAATCAAAAATAATTCATCTCCACATCCAATCATGCACACTTTTGATGAAAAACACAAACTTGTCTTTGGTCCTAAACAAGACTTCTCAATTAAGGCAGCTCCGAAATAGTTCTTTACAAAATCCAAAAATGAGGGTCTTTGCAAAAACCATCGACCCCTTGCTAATACGTAGATCCTCCTATTTTTATCATACTATTAACTAAAAATAACTATTAAAGTGCAACTAAGTGAAACAAAACTCGCCACATGGTGCTTTCTTCTATCAGTCTTTATAAGAGTCATCACATGATCTCACTTAAGTGGATGACTCTTCTTATACTTTGACCACTTGATGAAGAGATACTTGCATGTGTTAGCATACAAGAATCCATGTTGCTCCATTGGGGCTGAAAGAATCTCTCTTATCTCTACTACTTGTGCCCGATACTTGACTATTTTGGCACTTAACTTTTGCAACATGGCTCGAAATTTGATCGGGTGCTCCATGAACTGCCACACCTGTCCTGGCCCCATGTCTGTCACCTTTGTTCTTTCCATGGCCCATGATGAGTCTTGTTCGGTGTTCGATTTGACCATTTTGTGCAAGTCGAAAAAGTCATCTAGTGTGCCAAATTCGGGAAGGTCAATGTCTCTCATTACCCGATTGATCTTGATCCAACTTTTCTCACACTTGTCTAATTTCTCTTAGATTTCCCGATGAGGTTCTTGAGCCATTTTTACCCAATATTCGATCAATTTCTTTATGCAATCGAGGTTGCTTTATTTTAACACCTGGATGTCGTGCTCTTCAGTATCTTGGCCATGTTGAATCGCATTGATATAGTCGACCCTTTACACGGCTTGTTGTGCTTTATTGTACCACCTCTCCATATACTTGCAAGTGTCCAGCGCCATGAGGGTGTCTTCTTGTAGCTCAGCTACCATTGCAGTGAATAGGTGTCATTCATCTGTAAATTTGTTGTAGGCCTCCTTGAATTCGCTTCTTAGGAACACCGTGGCCTATGTGGTGTCCTGGTAATCCTTCGCCAAGTGGCACAAATGTTCCAATTCTTTCAGAGAAGCATCCAACTCCTTTTCATCCATCTTTACTCTATCCAAGGTGGCATCTGTGATTTCCATACCTTCACCGATAAGTTCGGATGTTTTGGCATGCTCTTTATTTATCACATTTTCCTTTGTGGTGATGAGGATGGAGTGATCTAGAGTGATCCTCCTCTTATTGGTGGTTCTAAATATGATAGATTTTATTTTTCGGTCGTACGCGATGGCATGTATGTCAGCAACTTCATCCATGAGTTTGTGGATTTTATGATCTCCCTAGGTGAGTGTATTTCCCAGGCTCCCGATGGTATATATTTGTTCAATACTGGGTTCTTGAACTTCCTCATTGTGTTCTAAAAGTATGGATTCTATTTGTTTCTCATCGGGAAGTGGAGCACTAATTGAAATTGAGGTATCAAGGGTAGGATTGGTACTTACTTGATTATCGTCCTTTGAGACATTGGTTTCCTACTATGGAGCTTCTCCCTTTTCTTCCTCTGACCCTGGCTCATCCTTCGGGCTATCTGCTTAGGTCTCTGGTGCATTGGGGAACTTAGTTTCTAAGATACTATCGACTTGCTCATTTTGTGGAAGATGAATTTGAGCGTCGGGAGCTGGGGAAGATGCCTCCTCTAGCTCGTTTTCCTCTATGATTTGTACAGGGGTCACCAGGGATACCTCTGGGCTCTCTTCATCATCATAGGTATTTATCAATTTGTTGAGGGGATTTAGTGCACTTGATCTCCTTGATGTCCCAACTATCTTCGACTGAATTGAAACACCCCCTAGTGATCCAACCTGTGGCGTTGTAGTTTCAGGGTTGTATAACCCGAGGATTTCATCAATGTCTATCAGTTCAGAGCTGCTCGGGCATGTCTAACTTTCATATGGATTGTCGACAAGGGACCTCGTCATTCCTATGAGGTCTAGTTCATCTTGCAGCTAATCAATTATTTGTTGCACCTGTTTGATCATGAGAAACCCCCTTTCATGTGCATCCTGCGTCATAGGGAAACCTCTATCCTGTACCAGAGCTAATAAGGGAACCTCTACTGCTTCGGCTGCTATCATTTCTTCCCTAGATTTGAGGGTCTCTTGACCCGATTTCTCTATGGTTGTTGTCTTCTCATCCAGGCTCATCTCTTTGAACCTAGTCATTTTTGGGTCGACCATCTTTGCCACCACCTTGTCCCAGTCTTAGGAATTTTCTGTGAATATTTCATCTTCAATTTGTTTTTGGGCATATGTCCAAAAGGACGACACTTGAAATGCATGTTTCAAGACCAGACCCTTTGGATCGTGCTTGTGGAATCGACCAGTTTGGAACCTGAACTCTAGTTGGCCTATCCCTTCTTGTTTGTCTTTAGTTGTGTCCTTCACCATGTATAAACCTACATGGAAACCATATGGTATGAACAACCACTTCTTGTCCTTGACCAGGGTGGAGTTGTAGCCTTGCAAGATGGTATGGTAGCATATTTATCCCACTACAAGCTAGTTAGGGACATGCGGTGGTAGAATATGTGGTGCTCCAGTATCCCCTAACACCCTAATGTAGGTATCGCGCTCATCCAAGTACCAGTGGCCTACCTTTGATATCATCTTCTTGGCCATAGTCAATAGTCTCGGGCATTCTTTCTTAAAAAGAATGAAAAAAATTCATGTGATGAATTCATCGCAGATGAGAGAGTATGACTTCTTGTACATGTTTTCCCATATGATGTTGAAATATACATGGACTGGGATCTCTGTGACGTGCCAACTCGGGTTCATTCCTGTGAAAATGTTTCTGGCACACATGACATCTAGTAAATATGAAGCCATGTAGAAGGTTGGTGTCTCTCCTTCCTTCGACGTCTGAGCCTATTGTATGTAGATGCTTAGTTTCTTAGAAACGATGGCTCCCCAGTTGAAATCGCTCCTAGAAATGGCCATTGTGTAAGCTAGAGGCTTCCATGCCTCTAAAAATATGGAGCAGTCCTTCTCCCCATATAATCGGCATATGAGAGCCACCAAGTAGATGTATGTCTCCCTTAAGTTGGACGTCTGGTACCAGCCAATTCTCTGGTTGGTGCATTTATTATCTTCTCTCCACCATGAGGCCATCACCCGACTGGTGTTGTGGAGCTCATAGAATTTTATGATGAAATCTATGTTTAGTCACTCCTCAGGGTCTCTAAGCTCATAATACTTCTGGACCTCCACCGGAAGGAACACTCTGACACAACCACCATTATCATCATTGATCAAAAATTTATGCATGTCTGTGTGCTCGATGAGCCACTTTAGGAGTTCGACACAGGGAAAGTTAGGGGTTCTGCTAGCCACCATATGCAGGTATGACCATCGGATGTTTGGGAACACTTCATTGTCGAGCGCTCTAACATCAATATCACTGTGTGGGATGTATTTTGGGTATTCCTCCCTACTGATCTTTTTAAAGAAATATCCCAATGCAGGAGTGTCGTCTTGGACCTTGTGTTTTCCTCTGTATCTTCAAAGGATGAAGGCTGGACGAAAGACTTCTTCGTTTATGTTTTGATGACAGGATCTGGTCTCGGTGTCTATTCTAATTGTCTTACAACCCTTGGGAAGGAGCCTTCTCCTACCTCTGGTTCTTTCATCTTTGGCATCCTCGTCGATCTTCTAGTGGTTGGATTTCCTGCCGACATTATTCCTGCATTCAAAATAAATCTTCAGAGACTGTGTACAAAGCAACACCGGATAAAAATATATGAAGTGTAACATGTAAAATCCATAGACTTGGGTACATACCTATAAATCTTGCTAAACCTAGTTATTTGATACTCATGGGATCTCTGTAGCTTTTGAATTACTCGTTTCGCTTCTTCGAATGCTCTGAATTTCCTTATGCGTAGAATGATTCTGCTTACAACACCTCAAGAGAATTTAAACTAGTGAAGAACTTACCATGTCACATCAGCCATTCAATTCGATTGATGAGTGCCATTTAAACAAATCTGTCGCCGAATCTCTACAATTTAAATTCATCGTGGGTTGACAGCGGAGGCATGGGGGGGTGATGTGTTCTATTGGGCGTTTTAAACAACTGCTTTTAATAGCGCCTGAGGTAGAAACTAATGCGGGATTTGGTAATAATTATCCTCTTAAATGCTTAAAATCTAATCATATCTAATGCTAAAACGTCCCATCGTGTTGCTTTCTCACTGGGTGAATCAGGGATCAAGGATGAATTACGACATTTTCATTGATGTCCCTCACCAAAGCTCTAAAGTCGATAGATCTCATCGCACAATGCTTTCATGGAAAATCTAACTCGAAGGTGAGACTAGGACTTACGGGACCAAAGGAAATGACTCGAGGAAAAACTAGACCATACGGATCTTCGATATGGCACAGATAGGTGGCGTTGAAGATAGGTGGCCTAATCCGTGTGTATTAATCAGAATTAGGAATTTATTTAAGCTATTCATTTCAAAACATACCTTAGCTTTCTGATGCCTAAAAATATCTAGAATCGGCGATCGACGATACCTATCACGTGTTTTTCTACGGATTAGCTTCCTCAAAAATTTCTGATGCTGAAATGCATCGGGGATCGACGATCAGGGAAACTCTTTAGCATGGTCACAATGTTTTTTGTGATCCTTTTAGGTATTCCCTGATTCCAATAGTCACATTGAGTATCGGCTATCGATGATATCCTTTATTTCTTGATTAATTACTATTCCCCTCGTTTATTACCGATGCTGAAGAGGAATTGGCTATGGGCAATATCCTTTTGCAAGACATTGGCGCAAAAAAAATTCACGTTTTACTGATGTCGATGAACATTGGCGCTCGACGACTAAGTTTTCTTGGGTGGCTCTTTTCCTTCTCTGAATCCCTTATGATGCTGAATCTGAGTGTGTCGGGTGAAGTGTTTTGGCTTTTGATTCTTTATTCGGGTGTCAAGGTTCCTTAGTCATGGGTTTTCATAAGTTCAAACAGACCTAAAATGCTAATGAAAGTCAAGATAATAAGCAAAGTAAAAACATTTTTACGAAAATAAAGTCGAATGAGACGGTGCAAAGATCAAGTGGTACCCAAAAAGTAAAAAATTGACATAGGATTTTTGGGGTGTGTTGAGTACTCAACAAATGGTGACTTACTGGGAGAAAGTAGAATCTTTGTTCCTTCCTTTGGCTCAACTGATGCAAAATATGGTTAAGAACTTAATTGGTTTTTTATCAGAGCTTATGTTACCCTTGCATTTTAAATATTACCCATTTGATGCATCTGAGCCTGCCTGTGGGATTTTTCAACCTTTACTCAACCTTTGTTTCTTGTAACCCTAACTCATACCCCCTTCGACAAGAGTCTAGTAAATCATTCACTGGCACTAAGCCTTTATTTCCCTTCTTCACTTGCTACAGTGTTGCTCCACTGCCAACGAGTGTCCATAGCCCCGGCGGAGTCACCCCGACATCCCATACCTTGCTTCTCTTCCAGTGAGAATCCATATCCCCGACGAAGTTATCTGCATACCCTCTCCTACTATGCACTCATTTGATATAGTTGATTTTTGTTTCGACAGAATTCCCTGAGCGATTGAGAGACGAGGATGTATGTTATTTGCAAAAATGAAATGGTTAACATGAAACTTGCTATCTTTGTCTCTGAGGTACATGTAGTCCTTTCTAGCTTACCATTTTCCCTTAAGGTTTCACCAGAACACTAGGAAAACACTTCTCTATTTCTCCAAAGTTGTTCACTTTCACAGGTTAGACAGAGAACCCCTCGAAACAACCGAAGGCCCCATCGTTTCTTGTGTTGTATGTGAGTGAGGAGTTAGGAAGAGAGTTTGTCATATCGCATCATTTGAGGTCAACCATTGTTTTGCTAAACAAAATATTCAAAAGTGAAAATGTACAAATAGCAAAAGATAAAACAAAAAATGCATTTCGCAATCGGCGTATCTAAAATAAACATCATGAAAACATNACATAAACACATTTTTTTTTTTTTTTTAATGAAAATATTGTTTTAGGGCTTGGTCATTCACCGGGAGGGCATCAAGTTCCCCCCTCATTTTTTGTAGTCGATAGGTGCCTAACCCAATCTTCTCGACCACCTGAAAATCTCTGAGCCATAGATTCTGAAACTTAGAATGTTTTCCTTTAGGCTCATTCACATTGTCCCACTTTAGGACTAAGTCTCCTACTTCAAAATTATTCTCTTTAGCCTTATGCTTATCAAACCACCTTTTAACTATCTGCTGGAGAGATATGAACTTTGATTTATATTTCTCCCTTTCTTATTCCAACATGAGGAGGGTATAAATTCTTTGTTGTATGACTGATGAGAGCTTTCCTCTAGAATCTTGATCAAGTTGAAGAGATGGAAGATATAGCCCATTTGAGAGAATGGCTTCCTGTCCATATGCCAAAAAGTATGGATAATTTCCTATAGATTCCTTGGGTGTAACTATATCATCCCATAAAGAATTATGAAGTGAATTATGCCAATTTATCTCGTTGTCTGCAACTGTTTTCTTCAATATCCTCACTAGGTTCTTATTAGTTGATTATGCCACATTGTTCCCCTGTGGATAGTAGTTTGCAGAGTATATAATTATAATTCCTTTGTCTAGGGAAAACTTTGTTAATAAGGTGGAACAAAAGTAAGTTGTATTCTCAAAAATAAGGATGGAGGGCACACTGAACCTTGTGATCAGTTGTTGTTCTATGAACTGGATCACCACCTTTTTGTTTACCTGAGTCAAAGGGATGGCTTCTGCCCATTTCGTGAAATAATCTGTGGCAGTCAGTATGGATTTATGTTGTTTTGAATAACTTGGTTTAATTTTCCCTATGATATCTAACCCCCATTTCTCAAAAGGCCTGGAAATGGCCATCGGTTGGAGTGGAACAGTTGATCTCTTTTCCTTCCCCACACTTATTTGATAAGTCTTACAGTTTCTAGCATATGTGTGAGTGTCTCTAAACAGAGTAGGCCAGTAATAACCATCTCTCATTGTTTTATGAACCATGGTGTTTTTTGTGAAATTTCCACTTGCAAGACCATCATGGATCTCTTTCAGAACTTTGTCTGCATCTTCGTGTTCGAGACATATTAAAAGTATCCCATCATAATTAACATGGAAGAGAACTGAATTTGTGAGGCAATATTGTGTGGATTTTAACCTGAGAGTTCTCCTTTCCCTAGGGTTTAGCTTTTCTGGGAAAGTCCCATGATGCAGGAGATAATTCATTTTATCACACCAAGACTATTTCCCTGGGGATACGTATGAAGCTTCGCCACACCATAATGCCAATTCATTCTCCCATCTGAGGTCATCATTCATTTGGTCCTGGACTTCAGCGGCCAGTTTGCATAACCCTTGTCCCTTAACTAGTTTAGCAGGTTTTATATCTAGATCAAATTCTTGGACTACTACCATCCAGTTTCGTCTTCTTTTCCCCATCTCCTGTTGAGTGAATAGGGATCGGACTGCAAGGTGAGGAACTATGACTTTGGTATGATTCTTAAGGATGTAAGACCTGAAATGTTTCACTACCTTGTATACCACATAATCCTTCTTGTCTATAGTGGGGTAATTTAGTTTGGCCCCTTGGAGATTAGTGCTCATGAATGATATCGGGGTTTCGTTGCTGTCATCATACTTCTAAGTCAAAACCGCAGCCAGTGATTGATAAGAGGAGAAAGTGTAGAGAAAGAAATCTTTGCTGAAATTGGAACTCTGTAACACTGGAGCCTGAGATACTGCATTCTTGATATTGTTGAAATCCCTCTTTCATTCATCATCCCATTTAAACTCAACATCTTTACGAATCATTTTTTGTAAGGGTTTGATAGTTTTAGCAAAATCAGGGGTGAATTTCCTCACAAAATTGATTTTCCCAAAGAATAATTGCATAGCCCTTTTGTTGTGAGGTAATGGAAGTTGAGCTATAGCCTTAGTCCTTTCTGGGTCTATGCGAATTCCTTCTTGATATATAATGTGGCCTAACATCTTACCTTCCTTGACACTGAAAATAGTTTTCTTAGGGTTTAAGGATACACCGTATTTCCTACACCTTTCAAAAATCTAGGTTAAGTGTTGGATGTGATCTTCTTTGTTCTTTGAATACACAGTTACATCATCCAAGTAAAATACCACACATTTGTTGATTAGTCCTCGAAATTCTACATTCATGGCCCTCTGGAAGGTTTCCCCTGCAGTGATTAACCCAAAGGGCATACATTTATAAGCGAAGGTTCCCCATTTGGTTCGGAACATAGTTTTCAAGTAGTCTTCTTCTAAAACTAGAACTTGGTTGTAACCTGAGAAACCACCTAGCAAGGAGAAAATATCAAAGCCAGACATGGTATGCAATATTTGCTCCATTGGTGGGACTGGATAGTTGTCCTTATCTAAAACTCTGTTGAGGTTTCTGAAATCTACACATAGCCGGATCTCCCTAGAATTTTTTCTTACATGAACCAAATTTGCTACCCATGCAGAGTGTCTAACCTGGAAGAAAATTTTGGCGTATAATAGTTTATTTAACTCCTGACACATGAGAGACTCCAAGGATGGGTGGTACTTTCAGATTTTATGTTGGAAGGGTTTTACTTCGAGTTTTAACGGGATAGTGTGTTGAATTATATGAGTATCATAAGTTTGTAGATATCGGTAGGACCATGCAAAGACATCTTGATATTTTCTGAAAAGTTTGAGATAGGCTTTCCTTTCCTCTTTAGATATTGTCTTGCCTAGATTTATGTTTTTGGGGTTTTCTGGGGTTCCTAAATTTATGGTTTCGTGCATGGGGCAAGAACTCCCCGTCTTTGCATTCTTTGACCCTTTGAATCTTTCCCTTAGGTCAAATAGTTTTTATAAATTGGTTATTTCCTTTGGTATCGTGTGAGACCTTGGTTTATCATGAGTCAGTTGATCGATTGGAGGATCTGTTTTAGTTGATTGTTCCTGGAATAATTCATCATCAATAGCCAAGTCTTTGAAATTATCTTGGTTAGTCAAAAAGTTTATGATTTGTTTGTCTCCTTCAAAGACCTTCCAATTAGAAATATTGTTGGGCACCGATAGTTTGTAGAGTAATTACACAGTGAACCGGGAGGCTTCATAATCTTCTAGAGGTGATAGCCTTGAAGAAATGGTGGCCAGAGAATCAACAAGAATGGTCTTTTCTCTGGGGATCACTATAATGTTGAAAGCTTCAAAATGGTCTATTAGCCTGTGCACTTCCTGTTTGTAATTCTTAAGGTGTGGAGATTTGAAATGTACAATATTTCTTACTTGTCTAACGATGATTTCAGAATTTCCTAAAACCTCTAATTCTTTAACGTTCAAGTCCATAGCTTTATTTAACCCTTGTACTAGAGCTTCATACTCGACGGTATTGTTTGTGCATTTGAGCTCTAGTCTACAGGACAGAAAATGTCGTTCACCTTTCGGATCAATGACGATGCACCTTGCCCCTAAACCTTCTTGTGATTTAGATCCATCAAAGTATAAGGTCCAAACTTTTGGCAAAAACCTATCAGTTTCCTCTTTCTTGCCACGTTCCTCTTCCCTTCCTTCTTGTTCCATGATTTTTGACATAGTTTCTTGACAAAAAATGGTTTCCTCTGTCGTCGTCAGCAATTATTCTTGAAAAATCATTTTGGATTTTTGAGTAAGAGGGACATCATATGAGAGAGAGGACAAATTCCCAAAATTGAGTCATGGGAATAATTTCCTAGCATGGGGAAATTTGTCGATGAGGGTTCATTTAGGGTTTCTAAGTCAGTGACAGTATGTTTTAGATATCTTTCCCTATTGATCCTGATCATGTTTTTGTTCCCCTTTAATGGTAGCCAAAGGTGAGCCCAATCTGTACTAAAGTATCCATTTAATTTCTCAGACCAATCTCGACTTAATAAAAACCCATAAGCTTCTAGGATATCTACTACAATGATGTCAATTACTTGCACAAATTTAGGGTGTGTCGCTATTATGATCATCACTTATTTGAGCTCTCCCATAACCGTCACCTGGGTTCTATCTAGTTGTATATCATGTTTATCTCTCTTGAGAGGGACTGTGTTTATTGTTTTGCAAATAGACAATGCCATGACGTTATAGTATTCTCTTGAGTAAACTAAACAACTATGGATATTTTTGTTGAAGACTTCAAATGTCAACATGAACAGTGGGAAAAAAGGTTTTCCCTTCTTATCTTTGGAGAAAGTGTTCACATTTGGTTTATTCCTTAGATCTATGGGAGTTAGATTTCCTCCTTGTTCATTGTTTGTCGTAGGGTTTTCTACTAACTTTAATGCTTGTAGTAGAAAGTCCTTTTTCTGAGGGATTCTACACATGTCCATGACCGATATGTTTGCCTTCAACTTCTTCAAATATTCTACTATGTTGTAGTCCAACTTGGGAGATTCTCGTGTGTGGATGTTTATAGAGTTTCTTCAGGGAGAAAAAGGTGCGTTCTAGTGATCAGGAGCTAGTTTTCTCCCGAAGTTTGGGTCGTAGTGAGGTTGGTTGAGACAAATTGACCCCTACTTCATGTTTGTAGTGTCAAGACTTCCGCGGGTGGTTCTTGGGCCTCAAATAGGTTATCGAAAGGCATTGGTAGGTATGGGTCCCATATCAACATGGTTATTTCTTTTGGTGGATCAGCGTCTTCCTGATAAAAAATATTCATAGCTGAGACACATGATTGTTCGGTTAGGGATACTTCATCTAGAAACTAGTTGGCCATCAAATTCATGGCATGCACCCAATGAGGGAATTCTATTTCAGAGTGATTCTCCTAATGATAGGTACAGAAAGAGTCGGATTCTACATTTCTCAAATCGATGTTTAAGTTGGTTGGGGGAGGTTCGATTTCTTTGAAAGATGGATTCCTTTTAAAGAAAGGCTTATTGGGCCTCTGGCCTTGGTTTCCCTCCCCTACGCTTCTCTTCATATATATGATTTTGTTTGACAAATTCTTGACCATGCATTGTAGGTCCTCTATGTCCCCACTTCCATTTTCAGGACCTTGTTCTGTTTGCTTCCCTGGGGGTCTAGTCAACAGTAGTCATCTCCTGGGAGGAGGTTGAACTTATATATTAACTAAAGAGACCTGGCCTTCTTCACATCCCTTCATTTAGAACTCTATCATTTTGGATTCTTCAAAATTCTTAGCTAAGTTTGGTTTGGCAACCCTTTTCAAAAACATGGAAATAGAAGCTGGGAGAGCATTAGCATATACTTCGATTTGCAAATCTTGAGTAGGTTTAGCTTCAGGTTGGATTTTTTTTAAGATGGTGGTAAATCTTTGATTGAATTATTTAACACTTTCCTTTGAACTCATGGTGGCGGCAAACAACTCAGCCATCAAAGCTCCTGTAGTGGTTTCTTCTACAAATTTGTCTAGGAAATCTTTTTGGAACTTAGTCCAACTAGTTATGGATCCTACAGGTAAGTTCAAATACCACGTGGAGACCGAATTCTTGAAAGTGTAGGGGAATAGCCTGAAAACTACATCTTTGTGTTGGACATTCATAAGTATAATAGATAGTATGAATTTTTTGATATGGTCTTCAGGCAATCCTGAGGTTTCAGGGTCAAATTTAGGGAGTAACTTCTCTGGGTGTCGGGGGAGGCTATGTACTCCTCCAGGGATGGCCAAAGAATCTTTGGCCAACCAAGTTTGATTATTCTGAGGTGGTTTCCCCCTTTCTTCATCATAGTCATTGTTATCTTCCATGTCTTTAGATCCCAAGTCAAACCCTTCTTCTTCTTAAAATTCGTCAGGCTAGGAGAAGTTGTCAGCTGGTGTTTTAGGGATTAGATTAAGAGGATGCTCGATTTCAGTGAGGGACAAATCTATCAGATCTTCTACTGTGTGCATGAAAACTTGGTCGGGGGATTCAACCACTTATCTTCTTATTTGTTTTCTTCGAGGAAGTAACGGAGCTAAGGGAAGTGCATCGATCTGTCAAGCGTAAGCTCTTGTGACTATTCTGAATTGGTTCAATTCCTTGTGAGGAAGAGCATAGGGAATATCATAGAACAAACGTTCTTCCTCATGTTGGGGTGAGTCACTCATTTCATAAGTACGCAGTGTGTGTGGGTTGTCCTGGGAATGACTAGCCATGCATGTGGGATATTTTGAATCTACAGGTTGTGTGAAATACTATGTCAAAAATATTGCCAGCCATTCATTCTTCAAGCCCTCCTTCTAGCGCCATTTTTGTTGAGGGGTCCTAAATCCCTTTGACTCAACAGCAGGAACCAAACCCACCACCAAGGCCCAATTAGACTCTACAGTGTTTAGTAGTGGAATGGTTCTCTAGATATTGCGATCCGGCCAAATAATCGATGGGCTTTACATTTTCTTGTGAAGGCTTCTCCTTCAGTTCATACGTTCTCTTTTTTGTATTTTCTCTTATAGGTGGGACCGATAGAAGATAAAAGTCGTTATAAACCAACTGGGTAACAAAGTGGGAAAAGCTTAACTACTGGAGAAGGATGAGCTTGGGATAACCCTTTCACTCTATAATGCAGACAAAAAATCTCCACCACAAGCCTAGTAATAATACATTAACCTGATGGTGTTCCAATTATTGACTGAGGTGTGATTATCAGAAGAAAACACATATGCAATGAATGATAGCAATAAAAATAATTCTCTTAACTCAAATCATCAATCACATAATAACACAACGATTTAATTTCATCATAAAAGATAAGAATTGTAAAACATTGAATGAGATAACTTATCAAAATATTTAGAAGCCCTTACTCGTTACAACATCCATTCATGAGATGAAATCAGAAATAATCCATCTACACATCCAATCATGCACACTTTTGATGAAAAACCACAAACTTGTCTCTGGTCCTAAAAGGGACTTCTCAATTAAGGCAGCCCCAAAATAGTTCTTTACAAAATACAAAAATGATGGTCTTTGCAACAACCATCGACCCCTAGCTAATAGGTCGATCCTCCTATTTATAACATACTATTAACTAAAAATAACTATTAAAGTGAAACTAAGTGAAACAAAACTCGCCACATGGCACTTTCTTCTATCAGTCTCTCTAAGAGTCATAACATTATCTCACTTAAGTGGATGACTCTTCTCTTACTCTGACCACTTGAAGAAGAGATCATCGCATGTGTTAGCATATGGGAATCTATGTTGTTCCATTGGGGCCGAAAGAATCTCTCTTATCTCGACTACTTGTGCCTAATACTTGACTATTCTGGCACATAACTATTGCAAATGGCTCAATCTTTGATCAGTTGCTCCATGAACTGTCACACCTGTATTGGCACCATGTCTGACACCTTTTCTATTTCCTCAGCCCATGATGAGTCTTGTTCAGCATGTGATTTGACTATGTCGCGCAAGTCGAAAAAGTCATCGGGTGTACCAAATTCAGGAAGCTCGATGTATCTCATTACCCGGTTGATCTTGATCAATATTTTCTCACCCTTGGCCCATTTCTCTTGGATTTCCCGATGAGTTTCTCAAGCCATCTTTTCCCAATATTCGATCAATTTCTTTATGCGATCAAGGTTACTTTCTTTTAACACCCGAATGTCGCACTCTTATGTATCTCGGCCCTGTTGAACTGCATTGATATAGTCAACCATTTCCATGGCTTGCTTTTTTTTCTCGTACCACCTCTCTATATCCTTTCACATGGTTAGTTCCATGAGGGTGTCTTCTTGCAGCTCGACCATCCTTGTAGTGAATAGGTGTCATTCATCTGTAAAGTTTTTGTAGGCCTCCTTTAATTTGATCCTTAGTAACACTACGGCATGTGTGGTGTCCTGGTAATACTTCGCCAAGTGGTGAAAATATTCCAATTCTTTCAAAGCAGCAGCTGTTAGGACCACACAATGTACCCTTTTTGCCATTCTTTTTTCCATTATTATACCCTTGATCACCTGTATTTAGCCCCATATTATCACTTCATCTGATCACTCCAAGGTATACAACGTCCTTTCTCATTACTATATGTTTAATCTGTTTTGCATAATACTTTACATTACTTTTGGACCTAACCATTGATTAGAAGCGCATAAGTGTCCATATTTGCAGAATTGTATTCAAGGTCGATGCTGAAACACAGAACTGTCTAAAGTCGCTGTTGAACCGATGCCGAAACACGGAAGCTCCTACACAGTCCGAGGGTGCAGATGCTGAAACACGGAGTTTCTACACAATCTGAGGACGCATATGCCGAAACACGGAACATCTACATAGTTCAAGGATGCAGATGCTGAAACACGGAGCTGTCACTCAGTTCAGAAGTACAGATGTTGAAACACAGAGGAGACCGCCACGTTGCTGAAACACGAGCCGTGACAGTTAGCAGTCAAGGCCGACACAGTCAAGAGCGCAATTCACGCG
>SNQJ01S0055460.1:0-15145 GCA_010110895.2 Picea sitchensis
AGATAATATATTAAGTCTAGGTTGTTATTAAGGAAATTGGGTATCTTTTATTTCTAGATCCATCTTTAAGAATCCTTGAATTAACATGTGTGCATGACCTATGGTGGTGATAGTCGAATGTTGCATGCAATTGATAAGTTTGCATCCCATGCACATGTCCTCTAGATGATTTTTTGGGTTCAAGCTAGAAAAATGATTGAGAATTAATTGAGTTGTTGGGTATGTTTGCTTAGAGGGTTTGGAACAACTGCACTGACATTTTCCTCTCTCCTTTAAATTTTCCTGAATATTTCACACATTATGATTATGTTGGAATGTCTTAACCAAATATGTATTGTAGATAGATGCCATCAACTGTTTTGCTAATTTCATATTCAAGAGCTATGATATTCACTTTGCGTGCCAATACTACAACACAACACTATGATCAAATTCCCTTTTATCTTCCTATTTGCTTCCATTCACATTTTTAGTGTATTTTTCTCCATTTTTTTACAAAAACTCAGTGTTATTTCACAGGTCGACACCACATGTGGCGTATTTAGTGCCATTTTTTGAATTTAGTGCTAAATTCATTGCAATTAGTGATGACTTTAGCATTGACTATAACATTGAAATTAGCACCATATTTTTATAGTTAGCGCTAATGTAATATCTAATAGCACCAAAATTTGTAACGACTAATGCACAATTTTTTTCTTTGTATTTAGCAACATGTTGTGGAAGTTGGCTCTAAAGTCATCTCTAATAACATTGACTTTTTCAACGATTTTTGCACCGTTTTTTTCATCATACTTAGTGTTACTTTTGTGGTCGACACTAAGGTCAACCATGCTATTAGTCACAACCTTATTTTTTTGAGATGAGTCATGCACAAGGAAGAAGAGTCGACACTAAATGAATTTGGGGTTTCCAACAATCCTTGACATGAGTGGCTTGGAGAAGAGGATAACCATCTCCCCACATGCAAAAACTAGCAGTTTCCAACCAATGTTGCAAGGCGAGGAAAAACGTAACTACAAGGAGGAGCCCAAGGTGAAAAACTAGGCATATTCAACCACAATAGAAGGGAGCATGTGGGGAAAACAACATTAGATAAGTGGGGGTATTGATGACAACATTACTTTTCTGAGACAAGACATGCCCAAACTTGCAAGCACACCCATGCAGAAGGAAGAGGAGTTAACACCAAACGAATTTGGGGTTTCCAACTTCCCTTGAGACGAGTAGTTTGTAGAAGAGAACGATCATCCCTACGTATACGAAAACCTTTCACTCTCCAAGAAATTTTGTAAGGTGAGTCCAAGCATAACGAAAATGAATAAAACAAAAGTGACCAACTGACTAGAGGCAACCACAACACAAGTGAACATATGGGAAAAAGATAACAAAGCGAGTGGATAAGGAGGGGTATTGGACACAACATTTATTTTTAGGGATGAGTCTTACCCAAACTCACAAGCATGATTTTTCACAAGTAAGAAGAGTGCACACCAAACAAATTTGGTGTTTCTAACTTTCCTCGAGACAAGTGGCTTCAAGAACAAGATGACCATACCTCCATGTGCAAAAAACTTGTGGTCTCCAAGAAATGTTGCAAGATGAGGCCAAATAGAATGACAAGGAGGAGAACAAGGTGACCAATTGGGTAGAGTATGTCATGACACAAGGGAACATGTGGGGAAAAAAACAAATTGAATGGATAAAGGGGGGCATTGGTCACAACCTTACGTTTTGAGACATGCCATGCCCAAACTCACAAACCTGCCTGTGAAAAAGGAAGATGCATGGACATCAAACAAATTTGGAGTTTCTAACTTTCCTTGAGACGAGTGGCTTGGAGAAGAGGACAATCGTCCCTCCATGGGATAAAACACATGTTTTCAAAGAGATGTTGCTAGGGGACACCAATTAGAACAACAAGGAGGAAACCAATGAGATGAACTAGGTAAAAGCAACAAGAGCACAAACAAGCATATGAGAAAAAGACAATAGAACAAAAAAATAAGGAGGGGTATTGGTCACAATCTTACTTTTTTGAGATGAGTCATGCCAAAACTTGTAAGTGCACCCATGGAAAATGAAGAAGAGAGAACACGTAATGAAATTAGGGTTTCCAACTTTCCATAAGATGAGTGGCTTCGAGAAGAGAACGACCACCCTTCCATGTGCCAAAAAATCATGGTTTCCATGCAATATTGTAGGGTGAGGCAAAACTGAACAACAAGGAGATGAACTAGACGGAGGCAACCACAACACAAGAGAGTGTATGGGGAAAAGACAACAAAATAAATTGTTTAGGAGGGTATTGGTCAAAACCTTGTTTTTTGAGACATGACATGCCTAATCTCACAAGCACACCCATACACAAGGAAGTAGAGTCAAGACCAAACAAATTTTGGGAATTCCTCGAGACAAGTAGTTTGGATAAGAGAAAAATCGCCTCTCTAGATGTCGAAAACTAGTGGTTTATGAACAATTTTGCAAGGGAAAGCTAAACATAAATGCAATGAGAAGGCCATGGTGACCAACTTGGTGGATTCATTTGTTGGGTATAAATTGCAACAATGATGTACAAACTATACTAATCCAATGGTTGTGTATTAGATATAGACAAATGGGGGCTAGAATATGAAAAACATACTCTAGATTTACTCTATAAAGCTTTAAACCCTAAATTATTCATGTGAAAAGAAATACAATAAAGAAGGTACAACAATATACATGAATTTGTTTTTTGAAAGAATCCAAAGAATGTATTCATTAACAATAGAAAGGTCAAAGATATCACCTGGGGAGTAGACTTGTTGAAGATGTGTGGCTCCAAAGCCTCCTCCTTGGGAGGGTCCATGCCTCCTTAATTTGTGTACATCCCCTCCTTGGTTGAATGAGCAAGTATCATGAACAAAAAATCACTATCAACAGGAAGGAGTCCTCAAGATCTCTGGTGTGATTTTGGTAGCATGTACCTGTTATGAATGGATGGATGGAGTGAATGAACTCAAGACTTTGATTATAGGAAAAATAGTGGTTAAACCCCCTTGACATGGACGGAAAATAGCTTTTAAAGATGACCAAATCAAGACTAAGAATACCAATTAGGGTTTAGAAATGTCCCCTTAGAACTACTTTCCCTTTTTGACAAATTTGGGCTTGAAAAAATCAAACTTGTGATTTTTATGGAGCAATCAGTCTTTTGGGGGTACTTTCTACGTTCATGGTGCAATTTTTAGGGGTAAAATCTACATTGGCCCTGTTGATGATTGCAGCTATGTGAGACATTCTCCAGCTTACAAACCTATGAGATGTGGATCATTGCAGCTATGTGAGTCTTTCTCCAGCTTACAAACCTGAGAGAAAGCCCCTAAGAAGGGTACGTGATTCCTACCTGAGACAGAGATGGAACGTAGAGATGACCTCCTCCATTCAGAGAGTTGATAAGAACTCCAGATGATTATCCAATGGGAAAGGCGATCTGTTGAGTTAGACGTTCCTATGGCTGAGCACAAGGTGAACGTGTCAAATCCCAAAGTGATGGTGCATCATCATGTGAACATAAATGAAGATGATGTATTGGCCTCCTTTGAGCAGCAGAGTTGACAAGAAACTCCAAATGATTCTCTTGTGTGAGGCAGTGGGAAAGAATATCTGTAGAGTGGACGTGTCTATGGACGAGCACATGTGAACGTGTGAAGATCTAGTTCTTTTGTTTAATGCAGTGAGCCAGAGATATGGACATCCCTATGGACATGCCCCTAGTGTATGAGCACTAGTGGGTGTATCAGATCCCTTGTTATATTGTTCAAGAGTCAGACCTTCCTGTAACCCTAATTGTAATGTAAAGGGTACAGGTCGGCCCCACCTTAATGTGATTAGTAATAAATGTAAAAGATAGTTGGTGCCATTATTGTCATCGACATTTCGAATCCGAATTGGGATTCATCATCAAGACTAATCGTCAGTTACAAAGCTTGCTGATCTTGGTCAATTAATAGTAGATGTAGGACAATTTTGAGATTGTAATTAGGCCAGCTATCTGTAACACCCTATTTCTAGAACTAAGGCAAAATTAAAATCAATTTATAGTTAATAAATGATGATAATTAAGGTAATTGATAATATTTCAAAATCCTAGATTTTTTATTAAATGTAAGTCTAGGAATTTTTATTTTTTTTCTAGGGTTGAGTTATGAATATAAAGGTCCAGGGTTAGAATTAGATTGTTTTTAGTTGATTTATTAATAGTACTAGGGTTTCTTAAATGGATTTAATGTGATATAATAGGGTGAATTTAGGTTTAGGTATTATGTTTTAGTTTTAAGTTTAGTTTAAGAATTAGTTATAAGTGATTGTAGTTTAAGAATTAATAGGTGATTATAGTTTAGTTTAAGAATTATAAGTGATATTAGAATTAGTTTAATAAGCAGAATTAAATAAACTAGGTCTAAGTATTATGTTTTAATTTAATAATTAGGTTTTAAAGTTATATATATATATATATTAGGTCTAGGTATTATGTTCAATTTTGGAATTAGGTTTTAAGTGATTGTAATAAAACTAGGGTTACTAAAGGATATAGTAGTGTAAATTTACAAGTTGTGTTATCCGACAAAAAACCTTGAAACTACTCACCACAGAAATCTGAAAGCAGTAATGTAAAAGATAATTAATTCGGTTAATATTAATTATAATGTGACTTAGAGAGGTCGGCCTTGTTGTGCCAATAGACACTTCTATTGATAGGTGAGTCTAATATAAGTAAAGGAAGATTTCCAATTGAGGAATCATATCTTCCAGGTGAGTTTGGAAATTTCAGCAAGTACACCTTCTTGGGAAAAGTGTGCACCTCTCTTGGGCGCTAGTCTTCTAGGTTTTGAGCACCCTCTTGTGTGCTAGGTTTTATCTTGGTGGTGAAGGTATTTCTCTTGAGGAATATAGCAAAGGATTTGGTTAGGTTTTCTTCCCTTGTTGAGAAGGGTTTCCCAGGATACTTCTTGTGTTCTTGTGCATGGTGCTTCTTCTTGTGATCTTAGTTGCTGCAACATTTATGGTTATGGTTAAATGCTAAAATGGAATAAACTCCATGCTTAACCTTTACTATTGAAAAATAAACATGGTATCAGAGTGTAGGTCTTGAAATAAGCCATTGCACAAGCATCCACCAAATCTTAGCTCACCTTTTGCAGAATCGTACGACCCTTCTAAGGTTTCCAGAAAATTCTGTACAACCCTCCTCTCAATGGTGATTCATCCCTTAATACTTGGACGATGGGGATAATTTTGGCATAGAAGAGTATGGCCTTCTCCAGTGCATCTCTAGAAGCTCTCAAAGTGAAATTCTGAGAAATTTTTATTTTTGGCCTTAGGGTTTCTAGGGTGCCGAAATTTCTTGCAGAATATTAATTCTAGATTTCTGAAGAAACTTTCTTCTGAATCAGCAAGAATCTCTGTGACACTATCAAGTTGAATTTTGGCAGTCATAATTCCAATATAATCCAAGGTTTCTAATTCAACCTAATTATTAGGTTTTCAAAATCCAGTTGGAAAAGAATTTGAAGAAACCAATCAAATGAAGAACAAAGCATTAGTAGAAGATAGGGTTGATGGAGCAAGCAACTTCAGCTCCTAGAAATCAAGGCTTCAAGTCACCCTTGAAGAAGATGACCTCTTGGATGTGGTAACTAAAACCCTCCCAACCACAACTACATATATAGAGAAAAAGATAAGAAAGGAAGAAGATGCCAAAGCAAGAAAATTACTTATCTACTCAGTAAGAGATCACCTCTTACCTCGTATTGCCAACCTAAAGATATCCTATGAGATGTATGAAGCTTTGAAGGAAATGTTTGAAAGTGAAAATACCCTTAGAGATATTATCTTAAAGAGCCAACTTCAAAGTACCAAGATGACAAAAGGTGAAACAGTTTCCATCTTCTTCATGAAGTTATCAGAGATTAAAGAACAACTAGAGACCATCAGGGAAATCATGTCTGATAGAGAACTTGTCTTAACCAGGCTCCATAATCTTCCAAAATCGTGGGAGCCTTTCCTTTAGAGTATCAATGGAAGAGAAGCTCTACCAACCTTTGATCATCTCTGGACAGATTGTATTCAAGAAGAACTTAGAGTTAGAAATAGAGGAGTGGAAGATTCCTCAGAAGAAAATCATGCTCTCGCACTTCACACAAAGAAAGGAGGAAAATTCAAAAGAAATTTCAGGCAAACATTTAAAGGTGAAAAGTCTTCATCAAACCCAGGTTAACAAAGAAGAGATGTTTCAGAAATTCAGTGCTTCATATGTGACAATTATGGACACTATGCAAGAAACTGTCCAACCAGGTGTTAGCGCTAAAAATTGCTCTTGGATTGCTCAAGTGCAAGCCTAGCACATCATGAATAAAAATGTTTGATTGGATAACTTGGGTTTTAGGAAATTATGAGAGTGGTTAAATTAATCAAGAAAACAATGAAACCATTGGGCATGGAGTCTATGAAATCTAACAATCTTGACTTAACATCTTATGGGCAACAAATAAGGTCAAATAAGGCCCTAGATCACATCTGAAATCAATTAGGTGTGAATGAAGGAATCAAGAAAACACAATGTGTAGTGAAGGCTGGAAAGAAACCTGCTTTCAATCGCTATAGGAAGAATCTGTAATAGTTAGAAAACCTTTCAAAACATCACAGAATGAAAAATATGTGTATGTGGTAGTTGTTGTAATAATCCTTATCACAACATCCTCAGCACAAACTCTGTTCATATAATCCTTATATAAACAAAACACATATAATAGAAGACAATCTAAGAAGTATGATAACACATAGAGAATAAACTATCTGATCAAAGTCTTACTCATCAGCTGAGTCCTTTCAAATAAAAAACTAAGACAAGTCTTTGAGGAAAAAAATCAAGCTCTCATGCCCTACAGCTCATAATCATTTCTTGAAAACCTTACAATAGACCTCTCGGGTCTTTCCCCCTTTTTTTCTTCATTTGGAACATGGATTTATAAAAAAAAGGAAAGGCAACAGCTAGAGGTGTGAGTTATCCCTTCCTCACATCGGATTCTCCAACAACAACTATCAATTGAACACTTATGCTAACAGTTATTAACAAACTGCTACAAAAAAGGAGTTGTGTAGGCAACCAATCAATCAGATTTAAATGACGTGGTCTTCTTTGTTGTGCATTCCTTTCCATTTCCAAGCGTCCTCCAGTGGTCAAACATTGTCATCATGCTGCCACCTATAATCCTTTCTCTTCTCCACATCATCAACCACTCACCATAATGACAACTCGAACTCCTTGAATCCAGGCGTTTGTTGGTAGCGTTGTTTGGTAGCGAGCTTGTGTAGCGTCTCCTCCAAGCAGGCCCACAATTTCGGTAACGTCGATCCAGATTTGGTAGTGGATTGTGAAATTCACAGCGCCCAGGATATTTGGTAGCGCAATGTGAAATTCACAGCGCCCAGGAGATTTGGTAGCACACCGTAGAATTACGCAGCACCATCGCTACACCAGTCTTAGGAGATTAGGTATTACTTTCGGCAATGACTTTCCAGGAATAAATTTGACTAATGTCTTATGCCAATTTTGTAGATGCAAGTCTTGGTGCTAACATCAGGCTTCATGGTGGATATATTCCTCCTTGTGAGGCTCTAAGAACTCATTTTGCAGCTCCAGTGCCTTAGTGTTGGGTTGTGGAGTCATGCTATGATGCATCGTGCTGAAGACAACATACTGACAACTTATATTACTCTACTTACAAAAAGAAAGTAAACACACATGATCTTGATGGAGCTTATTTATGTACAAAACCTAAGTTAACTGACTTTTACAATGGGCTAGGTGAAGGCAAACTTCCACCAAAGCCATTCAAGCAACTTGTTGACATGAGTCTTTATAATGCCAATGATTGACAACAGACAAGAGGAACATCACAATGGTTTGAAAACATTTCCTATATCTCCTCTAACTGTTGCTGACACAATAAAGTTTACAGGTTCCAAAACATTTGAGAAATACAACTATGTATACACCCCTATAGGGTCATGAAAATGGTGACAAAACACATGGGACTGATAACATATTTCTTTTTCCACTTCAAGTTGATTTATTGTAAACTGTGGGTACAAGTGGAAGAAGGATTGATGTAGGTGGCTACTGATCCACTGATGACTGTTGATTTACTTTTGGCTGTGTATAAATGATATCTTCCTGTGCCTCAACTAAGGGCTTCTCCTAGTCAAATCTTCAGGTTATGTCTTCTGTGACAAGGCCAACCTCTGCATCATACTCCTTGTCTTCATAGTGATCAAATATAGGATAATCCTACTACTCATCATCACTAGGATATTCATCAAAAATGGGTTGCCCTTCATACCTATGATCAACCTCTAAAACAATAATTTCATCAAGAATATAATTGTTAAAAATATTTATTTCAGGAACAACAGTAACTGACGCTTCTAGTTGTTCATACACATGATTTTCATCTGAAACAAAGTTATGAATGTTTTTCTCTCTGAATACAGGAGTATTATGTATACTTTCATTTGGACAATGAATAAAATCGTTTTCATCTTTATATTCAACAGAACAATCTAACAAATCTTGAGCATATTCTACATATCCCTCACAGCAGTTATGACAAATACTTTCAGAGGGATAAAACATTTTGCAGTGTTCATTGAATACTTTGTGGAAATCCTTCAAGGATGAAATGTTGGAAGGGGGTAACAAGAAATACCATTTACATGCATCCCCATCCAATGAATACATGAACATTTTCATCAATATATTTTCATGATGGATGTCAAGCTGCTGCATCAAAGCATGAAGTTATTGAACATGCTCAACAGGGTTGTCATCCTCACCTTCATAAAATCTAGGCAACATATCTTGCCATTCATCAATAAGAGTCACAGGATGTGGATAATCATCTATGGCTGAGAAATTGAGTGGGGCAAACCTCCTGGCCAGGATAGCCTTCATAGCCATTTAATTGGTCTCATTCCAATGGAGTCATCAACAGATTATGAACAATGGAGTCGCCATGGTGAATGTGCAGTCTTGAAGGTGTCCAACTTCAGTCACCATCTAAAGTTGGAGCTGTGCAGTTTCATTCTTCCCAAGGATATTTTCAATCTGCTCAAATCTGTCCTCGGCAGGGACGCCAAAAATGTTAGCGCTAGAAGTTTCTCTTAGACTGCTTAAGTGCAAGCCTAGCACATCGTGAATAAAAATGTTTGATTGGATAACTTGGGTTTTAGGAAATTATGAGATTGGTTAAATTAATCAAGAAAGAAATGAAACCATTGGGCATGGAGTTTATGAAATCTAACAATCTTGACTTAACATCTTATGGCAACAAATCAGGTCAAATAAAGCCCTAGATCAAATCTGAAATCAATTAGGTGTGAATGAAGGAATCAAGAAAACACAATGTGTAGTTAACGCTAAAAATCAACCTTCTTTCAGTCACTACAGGAAGAATCTGTAATAGTTAGAAAACCTTTCAAAACATCACATA
Source organism: Picea sitchensis (assembly GCA_010110895.2). NCBI lineage: Eukaryota > Viridiplantae > Streptophyta > Pinopsida > Pinales > Pinaceae > Picea > Picea sitchensis. Next base: position 9,537 of record SNQJ01S0055460.1, read on the forward strand.
ATGAAAAAGATGTGTATGTGGCAGTTGTTGAAATAATCCTTATCACAACATCCTCAACACAAACTCTATTCATATAATCCTTATATAAACAAAACACATCTAATAGAAGAAAATCTAAGAAGTATGATAACACATAGAGAATAAACTATCTGATCAAAGTCTTACTCATCAACTGAGATCTTTCACATAAAAAACTAAGACAAGTCTTTGAGGAAACAAATCAATCTTTCATGCCCTGTAGCTCATAATCATTTCTTGAAAACCTTACAACAGACCTCTCGGGTCTCTCCCCCCTTTTCTTCTTCATTTGGAACATGTATTTATAACAAAAATGAAAGGCAATAGCTGGAGGTGTGAGATGGCCCTTCTTCACATCGGATTCTCCAACAACAACTATCAATCGAACACATATGCTAAAAATTATTAACAAACTTCTACAAAAAAGGAGTCGTGTAGGAAACCAATCCAACATGATTTAAATGACGTGGTCTTCTTTGATGCGCATTCCTTTCCATTGTCAAGCGTCCTCTAGTGGTTAAATGTTGTCATCATGCTGCCACCTACAATCCTTTCTCTTCTCCACATCATCAGCCACTCACCAGGATGATAACTTGAACTTCTTGAATCCAGGCGTTTATTGGTAGTGTCGTTTGGTAGTGTGTTGGGTAGCGAGCTTGTGTAGCATCTCCTCCAAATAGACCCACAATTTCGGTAGCGTCAATCCATATTTGGTAGCGCATTGTGAAATTCACAACACCCAGGAGATTTGGTAGCACACTGTGAAATTCACAGCGCCCAGAATATTTGGTAGCATACTATGGAATTACGCAATGCCATCGCTACACTAGTCTTAGGATATTAATTAGTACTTTCGGCAGTGACTTTCCAGGGACAAATTTGACTAATGTCTTATGCCAATTTTGTAGATGCAGGTCTTAGTGCTAACACCAGGAAGAAGGAAAGACAATACGCTTCCACCGCTGACATTGATCCAGACCCACCTCAAAAGAATGAAGAGGAGAGAGAGGAGAAGTACTTCCTCTAAAACCTAAAAACATGACTACAAACCAGGTAAATCAATTGATTTTAATTTTTATAGTTGAGTGCATTTTTTAAATAAATCCCTAGTATGGGAGCCCTCAAAGACTTGGACCATTATCCCTGGTATAGGAGTCCAAACCATATTTAATTGATTATTATGCGACAAAAAGCAGAAATATTGTCCTTAAAAGAAGAGATACCCATCCAACAAACCTAGAGAATCTCAGATGGAGATTGACAGTAAGATAATACCTTCTCCCCCCTAAACAGTTCAAAGGGAGACATACATTATTCATGTTGGTCTAGTTGCTCCAGTTGATATGTTCAAATATATTGTAGTAGGGCATAAAAGGCCTACCTAGACTCACTCTGCAAGAGGTAGAGAAACATACAAGCCTCTCAAGGCACATCCCAAGAAAGTAAAAGAGATATTCAATGCTATCCTTCAGTCATGAAACACCTTATTGATGTTGAGCCTCCTTGTCTTAGAGAAGCCACAAGAGAACAGGTATGGAAAGATGCCATAACAAAAGAATACCAGTATATCTTAAGAGAATTATGCATAAGATATTATTCAAGAACCAGAAGGGAAGTCTGTAGTAACTTCCAAGTGGATCTATAAGATCAAACATGGAGCTGATGGAAATGTTTAGAAATACAAAATGAGATCTATAGCCAGAGGATTCTCACAAACAGAGGGAGTTGTCTATAATGAGACACTTGATCCAGTAAGCCTAAAACACTTCCATCTGTACTACCATCCATGAGTTGGAATCTATATCATATGGATGGATTCTTGATGAGTTTGGGTTTCAGCAAGAGTATTGTTGATTCAAACCTATATTATTACAGTGTTGGTGATGAGAGCCTAATTTTGATGACTTATTCAGAAAGCCTTGTTGGATACAAGTTAGCTTTTGACTTATGATTTTGAGATGAGGGATATGAGTATGATGCACTAATTCTTGGACAAGAAGTATGACAGAGGACCGATGATATTTTCCCCAGTCAAGGAAAATATACAGTGGGAAAATTATATAAATTCAGTGTGACAGAATGCAAAACCACCGTGATGGATTTGAAGAAAATGAATGATGATGATTCAGACAAGATTGATCCACAACTGATTGAATCATTGATGTACCTGATTCACACCAGATAAAATTCATGCTATGCAATGAATGTACTTAGTCAATCCATGATTCATCTGAGACAAACTCACTGGATAACAGTAAAGCAAGTATTGAGATATATATGAGGCACAATTGGATATGGCCTGAGATATGACTCCAGTGTGAACTTGAGTTTGCAGGATATGTCGATTCAGATTAAGAAGAAAGTACAATGGACCAGAAGAGCACATCCAGTTGATGTTTTACCATGAAGTTTGCCATGGTTTCCTGATACAACAAGAAACGAAATATATGTGGCCTTGAATACCACAGAAGCAGAGTATGTACCATTGAGACTGCGAAGCAGTATGGATTCACAAGCTTCAGATAGATTTACTTGATCATGAGATGGATCCTATGATGATAAACAAGAGCCATGTATAAAGCTCCTTGAAAACCTAGTGTTTCCTGATGGATCGAAACACGATGAGATGAAATATTCTTATATCAGAGATATGATGTAGAGGAAAATCATACACATGCAGTACCTTCGTACACATGACAAGATTGCAGACATCTTCACCTAGTTGAGAGGGAGTATTGATGGCTCCAACCAAGACAAAATTCAAAATGCATCCATGTGAGACTTGGCATGGTGAAGAATGCCTCCCTAGCTGAGAGGGAGTGTTGATGATTGCAGCTATGTGAGACATTCTCCAAATTACAAACCTGTGAGATGTGGATCATTGCAGCTATGTAAGTCTTTCTCCAACTTACAAACTTGAGAGAAAGCCCCTAAGAAGGGTACATGGTTCCTACCTGAGACTGAGCTAGAATGTAGAGATGACCTCCTCCATTTAGAGAGTTGAGAAGAACTCCATATGGTTATCCAGTGGGAAAGGCGATATGTTGAGTTAGACGTGCATGTGGCTGAGCAAAAGGTGAACGTGTCAAATCCCAAAGTGTTGGGTGCATCGTCATGTGAACATAAATGAAGATGATGTATTAGCCTCCTCTGAGCAACATAGTTGACAAGAAACTCTAGATGATTCTCTCGTGTGAGGTAGTGGGAAAGAAGATCTGTAGAGTGGACGTGCCTGTGAACGAGCACATGTGAACGTGTGAAGATTTGGTTCTTCTGTGTAATGTAGCAAGCCATAGAAATGGATATCCCTATGGATGTTCCCCTAGTGGATGAGCACTAGTGGGTGTATCATATCCCTTGCTATATTGTTCAAGAGTTAGACCTCCCTGTAACCCTAATTGTAATGTAAAGGGTACAGGTCGGCCCCACCTTAATGTGATTAGTAATAAATGTAAAAGATAATTAATCTGGTTAATATTAATTATAATGTGACTTAGAGAGGTCGGTCATGTTGTGCCAATAGACACTTCTGTTGATAAGACAAGTCTACTATAAGTAAAGGAAGATTCCCCGTTGAGGAATCATATCTTCCAAGTGAGTTTGGAAATTTCAGAAAGTACACCTTCTTGGGAAAAGTGTGCACCTCTCTTGGGCACTATTCTTCTAGGGTTTGAGCACCCTCTTGTGTGCTAGGTTTTATCTTGGTGGTGAAGGTATTTCTCTTGAGGAATATAGCAAAGGATTTGGCTGGGTTTTCTTCCCTTGTTGAGAAGGGTTTCCCAGGATACTTCTTGTGTTCTTGTGCATGGTGCTTCTTCTTGTGATCTGGGTTGCTACAACATTTTTGGTTATGGTTAAATGCTAAAATGGAATAAACTTCATGCTTAACCTTGACTATTGAAAAATCAACAGGCCCTAATGGGTCAAAATAAAGATTTTTCCCAAAAAATTTCAAGGGTTTATTAGAGGTGGAAAATGGAGTGAAATGAATGGAAACCATGTTAATGATGGTGTATTTTGACAAAACTTGTGGAAATGTCACAAGTGAATAGTTTTTAGGTGATAACATATTTCCCCCTAGTGTGTGAGGTTATGATCAAATCACGTGACAAAAATACATCATGTTTTCTTTTTCCATTCTCAAAGAGGAACAAGGAGGGAGATAAGTGTCCAAGGAAGGTGGATTTCCTACAGAAGGGTCATGGAGTACCACCTACCAACAAAAACATCAAAAGGTGAAATGTGTACAAGATCTCAATAGGAATTAGGTAGGCATACCCATACTCATCGAGATATATCATAACAATGATACAATGGTGTGCCATGTAATACATGGGATAGGTGAGGGAGACCAAACAAAGTCTCAATATAATACAACATGAGGTGAGTGAAAAAGTTCCAAAGTACAATACAACGATATGAACAACCCTACATGCATATGTCTAGAACAAAGAGGGCCAGCTCCAACATAGAAGCATCATGACTGAAGCTCAAACTAAGGGCTTAGAAAACTATGGAATTGGGCTAATCAAATCCAAGGAATTGCAACTAAGTTTGGATCACTGGAATATGTACAAATATCAATGGTGTGAGAATGAGCTGGAGTTGAGCACGTGAGATCCTACCAAGTTTGAGAGCGATGAGGACTCTCTCAGCTTGGTCCAAGTAAACCCATCAAAGAGGAGGATGGGGAACAAAGTACATATGAATAACAAATAGAATGAAGGTGTTGGATTTGATAGGTGGGAGTTTGTTGGTGCATAATAATAGAAGGAAACCCTAAGGCCCAACATCCTAAAAGTACAACAACTAGATCTATATATCTAGAATAAAAAACTAAGGTTGGAACATGTGGGGGGATACTTGAAGGGAAACCCCCTCATAAGGACCGATACAACTCACACATGTCTAATAAACTGGTACAATCAACTAAATTACAAAACCATAAAGTGTAAAAATTTCAACAATGCAATGATGAGTTGGATTCAAGCACGTGAGAGACAACCAATTCAAAAAGAAAATGAGGATTATCCTTGCTTGGTCCAAGGCACCCACTGTTGAGGAAGATGGGCCCAAGGTACAATATCCTCTTTAATAGACTCCCATAATACAAGTGTATAAGTTGATAGGGGAAGGCCCACTAGAACCAATGGACTAAGGAATCCTTGAGAACTAGGATGATGTAGAAAGTATAGGATGACTAAGACTAACACTAAGAGGGGATGGGAAGGCAAAGAGAGGTGGAATCAAGACTTCCCTTGATCAAAGCATAAAGGCAAGTTTGACCTAGAAGCGACTGAAAACATTCCAAGTGGAATGGTTAATTATTGGGTGAGGATATTTTCGAGAAAAAATCATTAAACCAAGGGGACAACTGGAGGTCCAAACTTGACAATGTTGGATGGGAAAAACTCATGGAGGCATGGGAGAATTGTAGTACGACATGAGTGTTGGAAAATTCAGTGGATAGAATGCAGTGATGGTTGTTGTCATTAATGGCAACAGTAGAGACAACAGGATAAGAAGGATAAAACCCCGTGGGGATTTGGAAGTAAAAGCTCAGGAGGAACAGCCTTGAAGAAAACGCGCGC